>JAUNZO010000741.1:0-175879 GCA_031894775.1 Chloris gayana
GGATATTCACTACACACATTCTCATGAAAGCATTAGTCCAAATTTAATTGTATTGATATCAATCATCCAAAATAAAATGAGGGGCCTAGATGCACTTTCGAGTACTTGACCTGCAGCCGAGGTCCATCTACGGTTGGGAAAATTTGAGGGACATTGTAATAGCAAACTTTAGAGGATTCAATGGGCCGTCGAAGCAACCAAACGAAGCTGTTGGCAAACTACTACAAAAGATTCCTCCAAAAGCAGCAGAAGAGATGGTGATCGAATACACAATCAAAGGGCTTCGCGCCGAGTCCTCTAAGTTCAAAATTCGCAAAGAAATGGTCCCGCACACTGCAGTACATGTGCAGCAAGTTCGAAGAATACTGCCGATCAGAAACCTATTACAAAAGGTGCATTGCAAACCAAAAGCAAGCGCGCGAGTCGCAAAATAGCAGCGACGAGATACTCAAAGAATGCGAAGCCCCAAGAAAACACCGACGTAGTTGAAGTAAACAATATAAAGAGCAAGATAGGCGAAGACAACGATGAGCAAGATCAACACGCCTCGCAAAAAGAAAAGCAGCGAAGCAACAACAACAATGGAAACTTCAACAATCAACGCCGGCACAAGAAGCCCTACTGCATATATTGCGAAGGCCACGCTAGGAACAAAACCTTAGATTGCCCAAGAACGAAGGAAATCATCGGAAGGCTCGACTTCGAAAAGAAGCGATCTCGACAACCAGCACAAATAACCCACACTACAACAAGTCATTGGCATCGGCAACAACCCCGACGAGCCAAGCGTCCAAAACCATTACTACCCACCCCAGAAATATTACCCAACGCAGTACTTCGGGCCAAACCACCCAACCCAGCCCCCACCCCAATACGGGCGGGGTACCTCGCACTACCCAAGGCGAGGAAAACATAATTGCTTACTCCGAACCCTCAACTCTACCACTGTCGAAAATCGAAGATGTAAGCAAGCAAGACGCCAAAGCTCAGCCCCCTCCCGAGCAAAGGGATTCATTGGGATGATATTAGGCGGCTCCGAGCATGGACTTCGAAAACAAAAGACAGCGAGAGACTATTTCGAGGTTGGTAAATGCGGTCTTCGTCAAAGGCCCAATCGGGAAGACCAAGTGGTCTCACATCCCAACGACCTTCACCGAAGCGATTTCGATCCGAAAAGCTACCCACATTCGGACGCCTTCGTAATCGAAGCACACATTGACAAGTGGAAAATCAACAAAGTACTCATTGACAACGTCGACCAAGTAGACATAATATTCCACATGACACTCCTAAGGATGGGCTACATAGATCGGGACCTCGAACCATCCAACACGCCATTATATGGCTTCGATGGAAAAATAGTTGAGCCAGCCGAAAAAATAAAGCTGGCTATAACCTTCGGAGACACATCCAATCCAAGAGCATAATTCATCACTTTCGACATAGTGAGACTCAACTACCCTCACTTCGCTATCGTGGGAAGACCAACAATCAACACGTTCAAAGCTGCAATCCACAATGCGTACCTTCGCATGAAAATCCCGGTTGCTAAAGGTATCATAAGCTGTAAAAGGGGACCAACAGCTTGCAAGAAATATAGAAAAAGGATTCATACCGGAATAGCAAACGTTCACGACATTCGGAAGCTTACCAAGCAACAATCCGGAGCGAAGCACAACAAGAAGGACAGAATCCACGGCCTCATCTCATCAACCGTCGAAACGGCGGACGAAGCGAGAAGCAACCATGCGGCGCAAAGCAAATAAAGATTACGCACCAACACAACACAAGACAGCAAAGAGGGACTCAATCGAGAGAAAGAAAGACCTTCGCAATGAAGCGAAGGAACTACGCCAACCATAAACAAACACACGTAAAACAGCCCGTCGAAGAATTTAGATTTAGAAAATTTCGATTTGCGAGTTATAAGCAAGGGAGCTGTCGAAGAATTTAGAAAATTCTTTTTCTTTTTAAAAATTCTGCAAAAAAGACCGTACCCTTTTCCTCGTAGGGGAAGCCCCAAAAGGGCGCGAGGTTTTTAACGAGGCGGCATGTGTAATAGCAGCTACAATCAATATAAAGTTGTATTCCCCAAATCGAAGCAAAACAATCGAAACGACTTCTAGAAATAATGGAAGTCCGAACATTCGATAGTGGGGAGTACTAGTTGTACTCCGCCGGGCACAAGCAATATACCCGGGAGTAGTCGCTAGAAAAACCGCTCCGTTGGGCAAAAAACGAAAACCCGAAGAGCTGGCTTGCAAAACAATCACTCCGCTAGGCACAAACAACATACCCGGAGTACAAGCCACAAAACAAAGCGTCGTATCCGATCGGGTGAAAAACAAAAACCCTAGAACGACGAAGCAAAACGATGCATAAAGCCGCAAAGGGGCTCGCATTTTCGTTCGAAGCAATTCTTACTTCGCTCCTAAACGACAAAGTGGGGAGAGTGGCGTTTTATTTAAACAAAACAATGCGTAAAGCCGCAAAGGGGCTCGCGTTTTCGTTCGAAACAATTCTCACTTCGCCCCTAAATGACTAATTAGGGTGGGGGAGTGGCGTTTTATTAAAATAAAACGTTGTGTAAAGCCGCAAAGGGGCCGGAGTTTTCATTCGAAGCAATTCTCACTTCGCCCCGAAAACCTAAGTGGGGGAGGGGGAATGGCATTTTATTTAAACAAAACGATAAGTAAAGCCACAAAGGGGCTCGCGTTTTTGTTCGAAGCAATTTGCACTTCGCCCTAAACGACTACGCGTGGGGACGAGTGGCGTTTCATTTAAACAAAACGACGCGTAAACCGCAAGGGGATCGCATTTTTGTTCGAAGCAACGCGAGCCCTTGCAAAAAGAACACTCACAAGATTCCAAGATCAAACATGGCACACATTCGGACACAAACATAACGCAAATACAAGAATAATCAAGCAACACAACTCAAACACATCGAACCGGGATAGTGAGAAGGCAAAGTCGGGTCCAAAGGTAAACTAAAAAATCTGTGACATCCCCTCCGGGACACCCGGGAATCGGAACAGAGGGACACTCGACGAAGCGAGTTACAACGATGTATCATCTCATACAAGCCAGCATATATACATCATGGTATAATACAACCAGGTTTTCGAAATACAAACATTGGTGCAGCGGAAATATAAATCTTATTGAAGTTTAACAACCTACGAGTATTGCAGCGGAAAATGTACTTTATACAACAAGACTATTAAACGATCAACGTGATGCACCGAGCCCTTCGTACATCACGGTCCTTCCTCTTCACGATGTCGGGATCCGTTCCCATTGGTGGGAACCACCCTCGGGATACTCCACTTCGGGAACTACCGTACGAGTCGTGGAAGTACGACTCGATTCTCGAAAAGCATAACGAACAAACCCTGAGTATTCTAATACTCAGCAAGACTCGACCAGTCAACATGGCACGCTAAGGCCGACGCCTAGTATGCAAAGGCTTTCTAGCTGTGGGGTTTACTCCTTTGCGAAAACAGCATTAAAGGTTGGATCCTTACTTTCAATGTTTTAGCTCAGCATTAAGTTCATTAACCTCTAGGTTTGCAGTCTATCACTATTGCAATGAAGTTTGCAGGAAAAGATAAATTCCAACCAACAGTCCTTTCATCCATCTTCCTTCATCTTTCACTTGATTAACTACGATGTGACACGGTGAACAAGCGGTACTCATTACTGCGAGGGACAGCGATTCGAATCGATTTCACCAGCTGGGAAAACCCGTTTACACGGTGTATACGCACCCCATTGGCCGCATACGACAACCTTTCACGCTAACTCCTGACGGTGGCCGGGTTAGTCTCCCATCCGTCCGAGAACACCGGGGACCCCACGCGATACCCGTCCTCGACGTTATCCGTGAGCTACCACCCATTCCTCTCCCTTTGAGACATGAGGCCTCGCCTCATTCTCCAGCCAATTAGGGGATGAGCTACGTCCAACCACCGAGGCAATTAGGTTACATCGGCTTCCTGGCCCCATAAACACCGGTATGTAAATCGGTACGTTCAATACTTGCTCAGCGGGGCCAACAACGGTACGGTCCTTGATCGACACGAGATAGGGCTACCACCTTGCAAGACCTCGTCTTTGCCCTTTCTCCTACAGGGCCCGTCCGATCTCAATTTCATCTTCATCTCATTTCTTAAGTTTCAACTTGAAAGACATCAATCAACTTAAAGCCTCCATGCTTTAAGATCGAGACCGTATCATCTCGCGAGTGTGCTCGGCACCACTCGACTTCTACCGTAGCCCTGTGAATTAAGCATAGCAACTATCGAGATACAAAACCAACATGGGATAAACAGGTAACATAGGAATTCTACTCATGCATCTAGGGTGTCAAGCAATTCCTGTAACCTAATGCACAATCACGACACAATTACTCGTGATAAAAGAAAAGACTTTAAAAAACATAGGTGGGATGCACCGGGGCTTGCCTTGATTCGAGTCCGGGTTAGCTTCCTCGATGTGTTGGTCGACGTCGAAGCTTTCGTCTCCTGCCTCGACCTCGGACGGAACCTCGATCACGCCGGAACCTAGGTCGACCAACAATACGTCGTGAATCACAACCATGCATGCATGAATGTACATGAGATGATGTGCAACGATTTTATTAACCATGATCGTTAACTAGCAATTAATCATTACTTAAGTTTATTACTTTGCAATTAGTAATTAACAATTAATCATGTTCGTTAAGCAATAAGTAACAATTGATCATGCTCATTAATTATTGCTTAATCAAGGTCATTACTTAAATATTAATCATTAATCATGTTCATTAATTAATAATTAATCAGGTTCATCGAGTAATAATTAATCGAGGCTTTTAAACAACAATTATAAATGCTTAACGGCATGTGATAACACTTAAGCTATTAATTTGGGATCACATAAAATGACGGTGTTTATGTTTAATTTTGGAAAACAGTTTTCACAAACACTTTCGTCTGCAGTATCTCTAATTTTTAAAGAAATTTATTTTTCAAAATCAAATAATAATTAGCATAAAATAATAGGTTATCTTAATTAAAGAAAGGTAATTAATTAAACTATGAAATTATAATTTCTCAAAATAAGCATTTGAATACATAATTAAATAGAGAATAATTTTAATGAATCCAAAGAACTTTGTTTGACATTTTTTTGATTTTTGCTGAATTTTCTACGAATATTTGAAGTTTGAAACAATTCAGAAATGAATAAATTCGGAAAAATGAACAATGAGTCTCTGGGCCGAAATGGCCGAGCCCATCTGGTTGGCAGCCCGATGACCCGACCCGGCCAGCGGCCCGTGCGCAGCCCGGATCTGCGCCGGGGCGCGCGTCCATGGCCGTGGCGGCCGGAGGTGGCGGCGCTTCGCCGGAGTCGGCTGGACTCGGGTCAAAGCTCGACGCGAATCGCTCTACACGATCGGCGTGCTCGCGAGGACCACCCAAATGAGGTCGGGGTGCCGGAAGTTGGCCGGAGAGGTGTCGGCGGCGAGCACCGTCCTGCACCCAGCTCCGGTGAGCCCTAGCAACCGCCGTGATGCACAAATATTAAGGAAAAAATCGTGGGGAGCATCTACGAGACATAAGCAAGGGCGGTAGGGTGATGATTCACCTAAGAGATGGCCGGAGGAGAGATTTCACCGGCGAGACCGAGGCGGCGGCGGACGAAACTCCTAGAAATCAACAAGAGATAGAGGAGCTTGTGGCGCACACACGGGAAGAGAGAGTGGGCAAGATGACTAACCATGGATGGCGAATTTCGAGACGGGGCGGCGGACGACCGTGGCGACGGCACTTGAGGGGATTGCTTCGTTCTTGAGCTCTAGTGCGGGGAGTTCGATTGGACGCCATGACGAGCTTGAGCGGCCCCGTGCGGAGCGGTGGGGAGTGCTGGCTCGTCGGGGAACTGCCGGAGGCGGCCGGGCGGCGTGGGAGCGAGAGGAGCTCGGTCGGTGGTGGTGTTTTCGGAATTCGAACGAGAGAGAGAAACACGAACACGGCTTGGTCCTTTATCCGTAGGGGCTGGAGCTTGAGGTGGCAGGGGACAGCTGCGTGGCAGCGAGGAGGACGGGCGCGCGGCCGTGCCGGCCAGCGCGGCGTGGAGGGAAGGCGGTGCGGGAGGCGGTTCCGAGGGAGAGAGGAGGAAGAGAATGACAGTGGGGCTGCGGCTACTTTACAAAAACACCCTTCGCCTTTGGTTAAATTGGAAAACATACTTCCGGCACTCGAAAAATTTTGCGAAAATTCAGGGATGTATTTGAAAGTATTTTAAACATTTTTCATATTAAGACTAGGTTGAGATTCCAAATTGTTTTCAAATTAAAATTTCAAAGATAAATTAATAAAAGAAGCTTTGTTTATTTCTTGCAAATACTTTCACAAAGCAAAATAATTTCAGGAGAGTTTTGTAAATCTTTATTTATAATATTTGAGCCATAGAAAATGTTAAACATGAATTTTCTGCTTATTTCATTTCTTTTTACCACTTCCTTTCTCGCTTTATCTATTTTGTTATTGTATGTGTATTTCTCAACATAGAGTTTTGATATCTTCAAAAATGTAACAACATGATGAAATGCTCATGATGACATGAAATGCAGTATTTTTCCGAGAGTTGTTACAGCCCTTCCCCTTACAGGAATCTCGTCCCGAGATTCACGATTGGAGCGACTAGACGATAGTGCTAAAGAACTCGGGGTAGCTTGATCGAAGAAACTCTTCTTGTTCCCAAGTAGCTTCAGCTTCCGAGTGATTACTCCATTGAACTTTGTAGAACTTAATAGTCCGATGGCGAGTGACTCGATCCTTCGTGTCGAGGACTTTAATCGGATGTTCGTCATATGTCAAGTCCGGTCTGTAATCGTTCCACCTCGGTTGTCGGTATATCCACCGATGGTTTCAAACACTTCTTCGGTTGAGATACGTGGAATATATTGTGTATACCCGACAAGTGTGCTGGCAACTCCAAACGATATGCCACGGCTCCACATCTTTCTAGGATTGGAAAAGGTCCGATGTATCGTGGTGCTAACTTGCCCTTGATTCCAAATCTTTGAACACCTTTGGTAGGAGATACTCGAAGATAGACTTGGTCTCCAACCTTGAATACCAACTCTCGACGTCTTTTATCGGCATAGCCGATCCGTCGAGATTTAGCTCTCTTGAGGTTCCGTTGAATGAGACATACTTGTTCCTCTCGCATCTTTTACCAAGTCGGGTCCGAAGATTACTCTTTCTCCGCTTTCGGACCAATTCGGAGGTGTGCGACAACTACGTCCATACAGAGCTTGAAACGGTGACATTCCGGCACTCTCTTGATAGTTGTTGTTGTATGAGAACTCCGCAGTGGTTAACATTTCTCCCAATCTTTACCGTATGTCAAAACACAAGCTCGAAGCATATCCTCGAGATATTGATTGATTCTTTCTGTTTGTCCATCCGTTTAGGGGTGATAAGTCGAGCTTCGAATTAACTTCGTTCCTAACGACTCATGCAAGCTGTTCCCAAAATCTAGAGACAAATTGAGCTCCTCGATCCGAGATGATGGTCTTGGGTACTCCATGCAAACATAGGATGCGTGAAATGTATAGATCTGCATATTGCTTGGTCTTGTAGTTGGTATGTACCGGTATAAAATGAGCTGACTTGGTCAATCTGTCAACTATGACCCGGATAGAGTCGTGCTTCCGTGGAGTCATTGGTAATCCAAAAATAAAGTCCATGCTGATATCTTCCCATTTCCATTCGGGTATGCTTAGAGGTTGAAGTGGACCCGCTTGCTTCAAATGCTCTGCTTTGACACGTCGACAGTATCGCACTCGTTGACATACCTTGCTATCTCTCCTTTCATTCTTGTCCACCAAAATATCTTCCTTAAGTCTTGATACATCTTGTTGGTTCCAGGATGAATAGAATACTTGGACCTATGGGCTTCATCCATTATCTTCTTGTGAAGTTCCAAGTTCTTAGGCACTACTAGCCTATTCTTGAACCGAGATAACACCTTCGTCATCTATTTGGAAACACTTGACTTCACCCTTCTTGAGTCGTCTTCGATGTGTTCCATACCGGCATCTTTCTGCTGAGCTGCTACCACTTCTTCACGAATGGTAGGAATAAGAGCTAAATTGGTCAAGGCTCCATACGGAATGATCCGAAGATTTGGCTCATCAATTTCAGGTGGAGGTGCTTGAATCAAGAGTTGAGCCATGAGATTATGGCAATGAACCTTGCGACTTAATGCATCGGCTACCACGTTTGCCTTGCTCGGGTGATAGTGAATCTCCAGCTCATAATCTTTAATTAACTCTAGCCATCTTCGTTGACGCATATTCAGATCCGCTTGAGTGAAGATGTACTTAAGACTCTTGTGGTCCGTGTATAGATGTACTAAATTTCCCAAGAGATAATGCCTCCAACCTTTCAATGCAAGCACCACTGCTGCTAGTTCCAGATCATGGGTGGGATAGTGTTCCTCATGACGCCTAAGTTGTCGAGAAGCATAAGCAATCACTCGACCTTCCCGCATTAGAACACATCCGAGTCCTGTTCTCGATGCATCACAAGTACACATCAAAAGGCTTCGTCGGATCCGGTCGAGCAAGTACGGGAGCTGTTGTCAAGCAACTTCTTTAATGTTTGAAAAGCTTCTTCACATTCTTTGCTCCATACATACTTCTTATCCTTTTCCAATAGCTTCGTCATTGGCTTGGCAATCTTTGAGAAGTTTGGAATAAACCTTCCGTAGTAACCAGACTAATCCCAAGAAACTTCGATCTGTGAGACGGACTTCGGTGATTTCCAATCCAACACTTCTTGAACTTTGCCTGGATCGACGGTCACTCCTTCGGCTGATATCACATGACCTAGGAACGGCACTTCCTTTAGCCAGAACTCACACTTGCTGAACTTAGCATAGAGTCGATGATCTCTTAGTCGTTGCAACACAACTCTTAAGTGATTGGCATGTTCCTCGTCTGTCTTAGAGTAAATCAAGATGTCGTCAATGAATACCACGACAAACTTGTCCAACTCGGGCATGAATACGGAATTCATGAGATACATGAAATGTGCTGGTGCATTGGTCAATCCAAATGACATCACCAGGTACTCATAAAGTCCATATCTTGTGGAGAATGCGAGTCTTGGGTATATCTTCGGCTCTTATCTTAATCCGATGATACCCGGAGCGAAGATCTATCTTGGAGAAGACTTTAGCTCCCATCGGTTGATCAAACAAGATGTCAATCCTCGGGAGAGGATACTTGTTCTTGATGGTAACCGAATTCAGAGGTCTATAATCCACACATAGCCTCAATGTCTTGTCTTTCTTCTTTACGAACAAGGTCGGGCATCCCCATGGTGATGAACTTGGACGTATATAACCCTTGTCCAACAATTCCTTTAATTGCACTTTCAATTCTGCCAGCTCATTCGGCGGCATCCGATACGGCCTTCTTGATATGGGTGCTGTTCAGTGCTGTAACTCTATCTTAAACTCTACCGCTCGATCCGGCGGTAAACCCGGTAAGTCTTCCGGAAAAACATCGGGGTACTCACGGACTATAGGAATGTCTTCCAAACTTTTACCAATAGTCTTATAAATCATTGGAGGAATAGTTTGGGAAGAAGTCAACCGAAAGCAATCCCGTCCGTGAAGAGGAGAGTTCGAGTGAACTGCAAAAGCATCTATATCCAATACTGCCTTATGATACTTCATCCATCTCATTCCAAGAATCGCATCCAATCCTTGTCCATTTAAGACTATAAAGGAGGTGGGATAATCCTTACGACCCAATTTCAATGGCAGCTCGGTAGTACTTTGATCTGCAAGTATATTACCTCCAGGCGATGATATGAGATGTGGGTAAGTCATCTTGCGTGATGGAAGATTATGTTTTTGAACATATCCTTTGCTCGACAAAGTTGTGGGTTGCTCCCGAGTCAAATAAAATAATGGCAGCATGATGGTTGATAGAGAACAATCCAGCCATGACTTGGGACCCTTTCGGAATCTCTTCGGCGGTGGTGAAGTTGACACGACCAGTCTTCATCTTAGCATATCTCAATGCATTCTTCCGTCGACCAACTGCTGTCCCTTGAGGGCGTGTTGACAATTTCTGCTCTGTTGGTGCGACAAAATCTTGAGCCAAGTGTCCATGACAACCATCGTTATAGCATAGATGGTCAACCGATTGTGGAGTTTGGGATAAGGAGCGTATACTTGATAGGTCCGATTGGTGGACCGCTGAACGGGAAAACACCCGTTGCTGATACTCGAGGTGGCTGGTGGGAAATGGGATCCGATGGCATAGGCTCGAATCTCCGGTCTGCTTGTAGAAGTGTGGACTAGACGATACTTGGAGGGTACCTTACTTCCTTGTTCATTGGCTGCTCTCTTCTTAGCCTTCTCTTCTTGATGAACACGAATAGCATCCTCAATGAGTATAGCATCACTTACCAACTCATTGAAACTAACTCCTCGGTCCAAAACAAGCCGGGATTGTAACTTGGTAGTAAGTCCTTGCTTGAAGCATTCCTTCCTCTTGGCGTCGGTGTCCACATTCTGAGGAGCATATTGAGCCGGACGGTTGAACAACTTTGAATAGGAGTGTACGGTCATATCACCTTGCTTCAGCGCTAGAAACTCCTTACGCTTTTGGTTCAGGATACCTTCGGAAATATGATGTTCACGAAAAGCCTTTGTGAATTCTTGCCATAGTACTTGGTGACCTTCAGGAATCATGGCCTTGTAATTAGCCCACCATGCTCCGAGCAAATCCTTCTAGTTGTTGAGCGGCAAAGATAGTCTTCCGATACTCTGTGCATGGTATGAGCTCCAGCTTCGACTCGATAGTACGTAACCAATGGTCTCGCTTCTAGAGGATCTCCCTCATCCGAAAACTTGGGTGGACCGGTAGCCATGAAATCCGAATATGTAACGTGAACTGGTGGAGCATGCTGATCTTGACCACCGGCTCGTGGGGCCGTATTCTGAACAAGTTGCTTGAAGAAGTTCCCGTTGCTCTTCACGAGACTCCAATATAGTGGCAATAGCTTGTGCCGGGGTAGGTGGAGTTGATGCTGGCTCTCGAACATCTTGCTTGGGAGCTTTCGGGATAGTTTCCTCTTCCAGTTTGTTCCATTGTGTTATAAAACTTGGTATTAGTGTCACTGATCCAAAATTGGGATATAAGGATACCAACGATAGAACACGTTAAAGTTCCAAAGCACAAGCGAGTGTATATAGGAGAGGTGCACTATCTCTCATTCCAACCCAAGACTTACTTGTAGTACACATTCGTACGAGCATCTTTAATCTATCCCTTTAAATCCGTAGCTCTCATATGGGGCTCCTTGATAACTACACAGGATCAGCCTTCTCTCCGATTGCCTTTAATCATCTGTAGATGAAGATCTTGAATTTCCCCATTCCATTGCCTCCGTGGGAGAGTTACGCTTGCCTTCTATTTCACTCGCATAACTTCTTCTCGGAACCATCCATAGGGAACTAACTCTACACTACGATACTATCTAAGTATAACCCCGACTTTTTATTATAGCACTCAATATGACATGATACATGCTCGGTAACTAACTATACGTACTATAGTAGATAAAACTACAACGAATAGTTAGCACCTTCCAAAACCCAAACGTCGAACGGTTAGTAAAAAGTCTAACTATTCTACATCCTTATAGGGCTCCGTACTCTCTCGTGTTCTAAACGCGCTAAACGTGTTAAGTTTTGAAAACAAGCTTGTAATGATGAACTGTTGCCTCCGAACCGCTCCGATACCAGCTGTGACATCCCCCGGGACACCCGGGAATCGGAACAGAGGGACACTCGACGAAGCGAGTTACAACGAGTGTATCATCTCATACAAGCCAAGCATATATACATCATGGTATAATACAACCAGGTTTTCGAAATACAAACATTGGTGCAGCGGAAATATAAATCTTATTGAAGTTTAACAACCTACGAGTATTGCAGCGGAAAATGTACTTTATACAACAAGACTATTAAACGATCAACGTGATGCACTCGAGCCCTTCGTACATCACGGTCCTTCCTCTTCACGATGTCGGGATCCGTTCCCATTGGTGGGAACCACCCTCGGGATACTCCACTTCCGGGAACTACCGTACGAGCTGTGGAAGTACGACTCGATTCCTGAAAAGCATAACGAACAAACCCCGAGTATTCTAATACTCAGCAAAGACCGACCCGTCAACATGGCACGCTAAGGCCGACGCCTAGTATGCAAAGGCTTTCCGGCTGTGGGGTTTACTCCTTTGCGAAAACAGCATTAAAGGTTGGATCCTTACTTTCAATGTTTTAGCTCAGCATTAAGTTCATTAACCTCTAGGTTTGCAGTCTATCACTATTGCAATGAAGTTTGCAGGAAAAGATAAATTCCAACCAACAGATCCTTTCATCCATCTTCCTTCATCTTTCACTTGATTAACTACGATGTGACACGGTGAACAAGCGGTACTCATTACTGCGAGGGACAACGATTCGAATCGATTTCACCAGCTGGGAAAACCCGTTTACACGGTGTATACGCACCCCATTGGCCGCATACGACAACCTTTCACGCTAACTCCCGACAGTGGCCGGGTTAGTCTCCCATCCGCCCGAGAACCCGGGGACCCCACGCGATACCCGTCCTCGACGTTATCCGTGAGCTACCACCCATTCCTCTCCCTTTGAGACATGAGGCCTCGCCTCATTCTCCAGCCAATTAGGGGATGAGCTACGTCCAACCACCGAGGCAATTAGGTTACATCGGCTTCCTGGCCCCATAAACACCGGTATGTAAATCGGTACGTTCAATACTTGCTCGAGCAGGGCCAACAACGGTACGGTCCTTGATCGACACGAGACGGGGCTACCACCTTGCAAGACCTCGTCTTTGCCCTTTCTCCTACGAGGCCCGTCCGATCTCAATTTCATCTTCATCTCATTTCTTATGTTTCAACTTGAAAGACATCAATCAACTTAAAGCCTCCATGCTTTAAGATCGGACCAGTATCATCTTGCGAGTGTGCTCAGCACCACTCGACTTCTACCGTAGCCCTGTGAATTAAGCGTAGCAACTATCGAGATACAAAACCAACATGGGATAAACAGGTAACATAGGAATTCTACTCATGCATCTAGGGTGTCAAGCAATTCCTGTAACCTAATGCACAATCACGACACAATTACTCGTGATAAAAGAAAAGACTTTAAAAAACATAGGTGGGATGCACCGGGGCTTGCCTTGATTCGAGTCCGGGTTAGCTTCCTCGATGTGTTGGTCGACGTCGAAGCTTTCGTCTCCTGCCTCGACCTCGGACGGAACCTCGATCACGCCGGAACCTAGGTCGACCAACAATACGTCGTGAATCACAACCATGCATGCATGAATGTACATGAGATGATGTGCAACGATTTTATTAACCATGATCGTTAACTAGCAATTAATCATTACTTAAGTTTATTACTTTGCAATTAGTAATTAACAATTAATCATGTTCGTTAAGCAATAAGTAACAATTGATCATGCTCATTAATTATTGCTTAATCAAGGTCATTACTTAAATATTAATCATTAATCATGTTCATTAATTAATAATTAATCAGGTTCATCAGTAATAATTAATCAGGCTTTTAAACAACAATTATAAATGCTTAACGGCATGTGATAACACTTAAGCTATTAATTTGGGATCACATAAAATGACGGTGTTTATGTTTAATTTTGGAAAACAGTTTTCACAAACACTTTCGTCTGCAAGTATCTCTAATTTTTAAAGAAATTTATTTTTCAAAATCAAATAATAATTAGCATAAAATAATAGGTTATCTTAATTAAAGAAAGGTAATTAATTAAACTATGAAATTATAATTTCTCAAAATAAGCATTTGAATACATAATTAAATAGAGAATAATTTTAATGAATCCAAAGAACTTTGTTTGACATTTTTTTTGATTTTTGCTGAATTTTCTACGAATATTTGAAGTTTGAAACAATTCGGAAATGAATAAATTCGGAAAAATGAACAATGAGTCTCCGGGCCGAAATGGCCAGGCCCATCTGGTCGGCAGCCCAGCGACCCGACCCGGCCCAGCGGCCCGCACGCAGCCCGGATCGCGCCGGGGCGCGCGTCCATGGCCGTGGCGGCCGGAGGTGGCGGCGCTTCGCCGGAGCTGGCTGGACTCGGGTCAAAGCTCGACGCGAATCGCTCTACACGATCGGCGTGCTGCGAGGACCACCCAAATGAGGTCGGGGTGCCGGAAGTTGGCCGGAGAGGTGCCGGCGGCGAGCACCGTCCCGCACCCGGCTCGGTGAGCCCTAGCAACCGCCGTGATGCACAAATATTAAGGAAAAAATCGTGGGGAGCATCTACGAGACATAAGCAAGGGCGGTAGGGTGATGATTCACCTAAGAGATGGCCGGAGGGAGATTTCACCGGCGAGACCGAGGCGGCGGCGGACGAAACTCCTAGAAATCAACAAGATTCCGTCGAACCTGCGGTTGGATGACCACCCGAGTTGGATAGAGGATAGAGGAGCTTGTGGCGCACACCGGGAAGAGAGAGTGGGCAAGATGACTAACCATGGATGGCGAATTTCGAGACGGGGCGGCGGACGACCGTGGCGACGGCACTTGAGAGGATTGCTTCGTTCTTAAGCTCTAGTGCGGGGAGTTCGATTGGACGCCATGGCGAGCTTGAGCGGCCCCGTGCGGAGCGGTGGGGGATGCTGGCTCGTCGGGGAACTGCCGGAGGCGGCCAGGCGGCGTGGGAGCGAGAGGAGCTCGGTTAGTGGTGGTGTTTCCGGAATTCGAACGAGAGAGAGAAACACGAACACGGCTTGGTCCTTTATCCGTAGGGGCTGGAGCTTGAGGTGGCAGGGGACAGCTGCGTGGCAGCGAGGAGGACAGGGCGCGCGGCCGTGTCGGCCAGCGCGGCGTCGAGGGAAGGCGGTGCGGGAGGCGGTTCCGAGGGAGAGAGAAGGAAGAGAATGACGAGTGGGGCTGCGGCTACTTTACAAAAACACCCTTCCCCTTTGGTTAAATTGGAAAACATACTTCCGGCACTCGAAAAATTTTGCGAAAATTCAGGGATGTATTTGAAAGTATTTTAAACATTTTCCATATTAAGACTAGGATGAGATTCCAAATTGTTTTCGAATTAAAAATTCAAAGATAAATTAATAAAAGAAGCTTTGTTTATTTCTTGCAAATATTTTCACAAAGCAAAATAATTTCAGGAGAGTTTTGTAAATCTTTATTTATAATATTTGAGCCATAGAAAATCTTAAACATGAATTTTCTGCTTATTTTATTTCTTTTTAACACTTCCTTTTCGCTTTATCTATTTTGTTATTGTATGTGTATTTCTCAACATAGAGTTTTGATATCTTCAAAAATGTAACAACATGATGAAATGCTCATGATGACATGAAATGCAGTATTTTTCCGAGAGTTGTTACAAAATCTCCACGACCGATCCTCCTTTGCCCCCTCGCGACGCGAGTATCGTAAGCAAAAGACATCTCTCGTCGGGTCGCACTCGGAACCTCGGCTTTAACACCAGCATTCTCCGCGGGGGCAGGTAGTGAAGTCATCAAGTGGCCTTTAAAGAACTTCGATGTTTGCACCGTCCTTTGGCAAAACGAACCATAACAACACTCCAAAAGTGGGCCAGATCGCCTCGAGGATACTCGGCGAGGTAGCAATCGTAAAAGCCCCGCGTAACCCTCAAGTAACCTCGCTCCCACGCGAGCGGAGTGGTGTCAACAAAAGTGTCGGGCAAAAATTCATCCACCGTCGGGGCTGAACCCTACAAAGAAAAGCAGAGCACAACTCCATGAGTAACTATCGTGGCTCTCTTTTTATAACAACACCGGACTCAAAAAACGCTGGTTTCACAATCTCCCACTCGCCTCGCCCGAAGGATCGGGGCGATAGTCGCGCCGGACGAAGAGGGTGGAAGCAAAGAACCGACGAGACTACCCCTATTAATATCACCACTAACTTCTAAGTGTCTTGAACCTATCGAATATGGGGGCGAGGAATGCCTCGCCCGGGTGCAGCTCGAAGCGAAGGGGCGCTTGCGAAGCGCATGCTCCACCTGCCGCAGACTTAGAATCGACTTCGTCCCTTGCCTCGTCGCTCGCTTTGCCGCTCGCATTGTCCAACGTCTCAAATTAACCTAAGTCGACCTCGGAGCTCGAGGCCGTGCCGTCACTCGGCAAGGAGTCACCGGAAGACCCAACTCCAAAATCAAATTGGAAGCATCGCTTTCATATTCCTGCGTAGGGCCCTTCGCGAGGAATCTGCGCGAGTTAAAATTATTCGTTTACAAAAATAGTTCCTGCACAATAAAGAGCGAAGCCCCGAAAAGCAAAATAAAGGCGAGGGGGCGAAGAGCCTTTCTATCGGCTCCAAGACCTCTTGGCTGGATCCGGCTCCCTAGAAGGAGGCTCCAAATCGTGATCGCCAACAACCGGCGGAGCAGGGTCTTCCATCCGCTTCGCCTCCGCCTCCGCTTCGTCCTCCTCATCCTTCTCATCTTCTTCCTCAAACTCCTCCTTGGTGGCTCCGAGTCCGACGAAGCAAAGAGAAGATTAACAACACATCCTGGCAAAAAAAAGCTGGTCTCGTGATAAAAAAAACACTTACCCCTAAGTGGTGTGCCCCGATATCTTCGAGCGCAGCCGCCTGCCCATGTGCAACCCAATACTCCCGAAGGACCCGCCGGGCGGCCACCTTAACGGCCGCGCCGGCATCTTGTCGGGAGTCCGCCACGATCGAAGAGCCCGGCTCGGCCAAGGCGTGGTCGTGGCCGCAAGACTGCCGTCGAGCAAGTTGAACCCCGCCACGACACAATACGTCGCATCGAATTGCAACCTCGGTCGAGCACCCCCGTCACGGCATCGATGCCCCCATCAATTAGCGAAAGAAGGGCCGCTCATGGCCTTCATCAACGGGCGGAGCGAAGGAAGGTACGATCGCCCCAACACTCCATCACCGCCACCGGGCCCGAGATGGCGAGCACGCTCTTCCGGTCGAAAAAATCATCCCGGTGTTTGAGGATCTCCCTCGGCTCCTTGGCCTCCACCCGAACCTCCCGAAGCTTGGCCCGGGCCTGATCCCGCTCCGAGCGGGCGGGCACAACGGACCCCCTCGCCGCAACCGGCACGCGAAGATGGTTGGTGAACTCCTCCTTCGGCTACGCAACCTCGGACTCAAGGAGAGAATTAGCCTCCTTGACCGCCGCCGATTCCGTGGCCAACTTGCTCGATAGGCGGCGCGTCGGTTGGCTTGTCGGCGCCGAAGCCAACACCGGCTTCGCTCGAGCGCGCTCCGTAACTCCGCGATCAACTTCTCTTCGGACCGCACCTGCGAGGGAGCCTCGAACGAAGGCCCTATGGAAAGAATTTGTTTCCCGAGCACGGCGTCCAGCAGCGGCGGAGCGAGCATCAACAATCGAAGTACCGTCAAAACTCGCTTCGACACAAGAAAAAGAGGGGGTGAGAAAGACAGTCACCTCGGTCGACATTGGACGCCCCCTAAAGTGGCAGGAGCTCGAGGGCATCTCCAGCGAGCGCCACTCGCGGGCGCAACGGTGGGAGCACCAGGAATAGCATCTATGACAAAAAGTAAACAAAAGTCAAGTCTAAAAGAATCAAGAATGCAAGAAACAACACCCGGTGTCGAAGCAACCGGCCTCACCTTTCAGCGGGGAAGTAGCCCCTCTTCGAACCTTCTTCTTCTTCTTCTTCTTCTTCTTCTTCTTCTTCTTCTTCTTCTTCTTCTTCTCCCGTCCGCAGGCGGGAGAGGGTCATCCAGACACGTCGTGCATCGGAGGGTGGTGTCCCTTCGATCGCCAATCGACCGAAGGAGTCGGATCCTCGATAGGTAAGGAGCTAGGGCTGATGGTAACTAGAAGCGGCCCATTACGGCGGCGAGATTTGGAACTCGCCGGCCCCGGAGCTTCGCCTCCTTTTCCTCTTCCCACCGGTAGAGGTCCCTTCACCATCCCGCGATCGAGGAGCTTCGCGGGCAGGATATGGAATCCCTGCGGCACCAAGAACCCGGTTGAACCGGCCCTTCGTGATGGTGAACTCAAGGACGAGTGTGTGCTGATCCGTCGAGTAGGTGCCGCACAAAAGGTTTGCCCGCTGGTCAACGTTGCGGACGAAGGACCCCGCCCTCACCTTCTCAAAGGCGAGGTCAAAAATTGGGCAAATAATTGACCCCTCGACCCCCGCGAGCCCGATATTTATCGAAGACAACCGATTGTTGCCAATATCGAAACCGGCCCTCGGGAGGCGGAAGCCGGCATCGTAAAACTCCTCCACCAAGTCACGAGCTGCTGGAGGTGCGGTACGCCTTTACAAAACGGTCTTGCCCGCCTCGTGCCCACGGCGCTCGAAGTCGGGCGCCCGAATCGGATCCGAAGGTGCAAGGCGCGAAGCAAGCGGGTAGATGATCCTTGCCTCGCCGCCCTTGCTCGTCTCGGTGACGCCGGGCTCCTTCGCATAAAACCAATACCGATGCCGGTTCCGGCTCCACTTATTCATGCTCCGATGCATGATGCCTTTGTTCTCGTTCCGGTGGGGCGTGAAGGTCGGCGACCCGTACCAACAATCATACACCGTGCCGTCAAGGATAATATGGCACTCGCTGATTGTGCAGCATGAAGTGACGAGCGAACACCTCGATGTCGAGGTCACCTCCGTAGCTCACCACCGTTCGGAGAAATTTGCTCAAATGAGCGAAGGCGGCGGGGGACAGCTCGTGCAATTGGATGCCGTAGCGCTCGAAGACGATCCGCACGAAGCGGTGACGGGGGATCAGCAACCCCGCGACGAAGTAGTCCCGAAAGACGACCACCTCGTCCGCTTCCGGCCGCAGCTGCACTTCGCCTATCGGGAAGCGGTATCCCCGAAGATAGCCCGGACCAACCAACTCCTTCGCCAACGCGTCGGTTTGGGGTTGACGACCTTGGGGACCTTCGGAGCTTTTAGCCGGCGGTGGTGCAAAGCGACCGCATCCGAGCCCGCCCCAACAACGGCACCGACGATCGGGCGAACCATCGCCTTCTTCTTCCCCTTTCGGCCATTCCCGTCGCCGGCTTCGCTCTCCTCTTCGACGGCCTCGCTGGCCGCCTCTTCCTCCTCCTCTTCGGCGCTCGAAGCTCGCTACTCTCGAAGAGGTAGGCAAGGGCTCACGCAACTTCCGATCGTCGGCACGAAGCTCGGAAGTTCCCAAATCTTCATGGCACAAGGGCAAAGTCATTTCGACGAGTAAAAGCTGGTTTGCTCAAAGCAATGGGCGAAGGCAAGGAAACAAGGAAGCAAGAGCGTATTTCTCTCGGATGCAGCAACTAACCTTTCACCAATCCGAGCTTTTAATAGGCACGGAAAAAATCTAGGTCACCAACGGTAAAAAGCGACGGCGCGAGAGGTGAAAAGGCCAACCACGGACCACGTCGAGCGAAGTGGGCCACCCAATGAACGGAAAGGAAACAAGCCTGCTAGAGCCCATCGAGGCAAAAAGCACTAAAGAAGCCCACCCACCGATCGGAATCAATAAGTCAACGGGCCTAGGAAACAAGGAGTACCAAATCCAACGACAACTCGCAAATGACATAACCAACAACCAACAACGCAAAGGAACAACCCCACCGTCGAAGCAAAAGCGATGAAGCGAAGATCTTGGGGAGTGGCGTTTCCCGTGCTCGCCTACACGCGCGGGCGAAGTTCCGATTGGCTGCGCTCAATCTACGCGTATTTTGAGCTCGCCCATCAAGGGGCTACTGTTGGGGGCCCGGCGCAAGGCTGAGCTTCGCGCGGAGGCAACGCCAAAGACCCTCGATACTCATTTCTCACACTAACACCGAGTTTTAACTTTGAGCAGCCCGCACGGATCGATGAACGGCGCGAGGCGCCCGAAACGAAGGAGGTACCCCGAGGCGAAGTCAAGGGGAGCTTGAGGATGGAGCCAAGCCCCGAGCATGAAGGCCCGTGTCCCGCAAAGCCACCGTTTGGCGAGGCGAAGCGGCGTAGGGGTGGAACTCCGGAGCGAAGCGAAGGAAAGGGCCTCGAGTGCATCCCAGCTAAGCAGCCAACTAAACCACAAGCAACGCGGTTTCAGCTGGTTTTCTCGGGATGCCCCTCGATGGAGAGTAATACCCTACATCCTATGTGTTATGTATTACCTTTAGCAGATTGCTAATTGTGAGTTGTCGAGAGAGTTTTCGGGGGTCCATGCTCCGCCTTATATATCCGAGGGAGCTAGAGTTACAAGCGAGTCCTAGTCGATTACATGGATTACATATTCGGAAGCTCTATCTCTAAGCTTTCCTTATTTATTCGAGTCCTAACAGATTACAAACTGCTCTTCTCAAGTCATCATACGTTGGTCCCGACGCCCGCCTTATTTCCATACCGGTATATGGAATCTTCTGTTATTCCATATTGGTTAGGGACCACTCGTGGGCCCTCTTCACCAGTCTTATCTTCATTGATTTGTCACCATACCTCAAACACTACAAGAAAAATGGCCTCTAGACACGTTTATGTTGCTACGTTTTTGTAAGCGTGCCTACATCGTAGCTAGCGATACTTTTTGACACGATTTTGATAATGTGTCAACATGACATGATCTTAGAGACGCTTTAACGTAAATAATACGATAAACACGTTTTTTGACATGCTTTGTAAAACATCACAAAGTGTTACAATTTTAGACACGCTTTGAACCATCGATATCCAACGTAAAGACGTTTGTTGACATGTTTTAGAGGGAATCTGAAAATGATATGGTATTGAGAGATGCTTTAATCGTATCCCACGATATCGGACACGTTTTCTAACACGTTATTAAAATCGTATAAAAAGTGAGATGATATTAGACACGTTTTTATCGTATCTACCCTCATTTAGAGACATTTTTTGACATGCTATTGAAATTCTAGAGACGTTAATGCACTAAGAGAACATGCATATAAAAGAATATATGGTCAAAGAATATCAACTTCGTTTCCTAGGTGAATTGGTTAGATGAGCTTGCAGAAAATGACGAAGTCACAAGTTCGATTCCTACTAATTGCATGAATAAGTCAATCGTTTAGAACAAGTTTTTACAATAGTATTTTTTGAAGCACTCGTATATAATGTGTCTATATTGATAGAAACACAGTCTAAACGTATCAATAAAATCGTGTCTAAGATTATTAACATGTCACAAAACGTGTCTACTCTAATACATATAACGTATTCGTGAAAACGTATCTATAAACATATCTATGCTTTATAGCATCTCTATTAAACGTCTTATACTTCAATAGACATGTTTTCAAAAATCATATTTACCAAGCTTTGACACGGTACGTTCGGAGACGCCTCGGACACGATTTTTGAAGACGTCTCTATTTTTTGATTGAGACAAAATAAACGTATCTAGACCTTAAATAAAACGTGTCTACAGGGGGTGTTTTCTAGTAGTGAAATTATCCATTCCTTTATCATTTGTATACCCGTAAGGTAAGTATACGACAGCAGCCCCGAGTAATTTTTTATTTGACCTTGAATAAAACTGACCAGTCTTCTACATGTTGGTTTGATTCCATGGTAAAATTAAAAAGAACTCCAATCTTCTGCAATACTTCTTTTCTGTTCCGGATGACTTCAAAAAAGCCAAAAAAATTAGCATTTTTTCTTCCATACCACCCAATTGGGTATGCAAAAACAATTTTGTATACTTCCTGCGATTTTTGCAAACCGCTCTTAAAAAATGAGGTGCACCCAATTGGGTATAGCCCCGACTCGTTGAATCATTTGAACTCCTTTCAAATAATGCAAGAGTCTACTTGGATGATTCTTCATTATTTTCTTCAATATTCGATCTCTTCAATTTACTATTTTATTTTCTCGCTCTCCGCAATCCCTACGGACCACTCTTGAACACCGTCGTATACTTACCTTACGGATATACGAGATGATAAAGGAATGGATAATTAGAGATACGGGGACAAATCAATGAAGATTGGACTGGCGAGAGAGGGCCCATAGAATGGTTCCTAACCAGTATGGAATATCGAAGATTCCATATACCGGTATGGAAATAAGGCGGGCGTCAAGACCGATGCATGATGATTTGAGCAACAAGTAAAAGAGCGAGTTTGTAATCTGTTAGGACTACGAATCAATAAGGAAAGCTTAGAGATAGAGTCTCCGCATATATAATCCATGTAATCGACTAGGACTCCGCATGTAACCCTAGCTCCTCCGGATATATAAGGCGGAGCAGGGACCCCGAAAACTCTCTCGACATCTTGCAATTAGCAATCTGCTAAAGGCAATACATAACAAACATGACGTAGGGTATTACTCTCCTTCGAGAAGCTCGAACCTGTCTAAAATCGCGTGTTCTTGTGTGTTTTGTGTGTTGCACCATCGAATTCCACGCTCGGTAGTACTAGTGTCGAGTTTAAGACTCGACATTTGGCGCGCCGAGGAAGGGGTCCCGGCGGGTTCCCAGCGAGTTCGATGGCTTCTTCGTTCGACGTCAACTTCGCGTCCGGCTTCAAGATCCGCTTCGGGTCCCTCGACTTTGAAGCCGATTCTGCCGAAAAGTTATGCTTGATAAACCCAATTCATGATCGGGCCGCAGCTTTTGAAGCACGATCCCCGACGCGGTTGAAATCTCATACATGAAACCCAGCGGGACCGACGCAGCTTTAGCGCGAATCATCGGATCGCTTACGCCTCGGACCGGTACCGGTCTGCGACGACGAGCAGCTCTTTCGAGCCCGATAATGACTTCGAGGAAGGATCTCCGACCTTCTTCCAAGTATTCATGACGGATCCAATTCTTTAAGAACTCACTTGTAACAACCCTAAATAATCAAATGCATTTCATGGCATTCATGAGCATGTCATCACATTTTATTTGTGCAATCATTAGCTTTTGGTGCTAACTATAAACACATACAATATCAAATTAACTAAAGAATAAAGGAAATGTTAAAAAGAAATAAAATGAGAAGAAAATTCAAGTTTAACATTTTCTATGGTTCAAATATCACAAATAAAGATTTATGAAAACTTACTGAAAGCATTTTATCATGTAAAAATAATTGTAGAAAATAAACAAAGTCTCTTTATTGAATTTCAGCTATGAATTTTTAATCCCAAAATGGTTTGGATTTTCTACTGGGACTTAATTGGAAATATGCCTAAAATCTTCTCAATTACACCCCTGATTTTTTGCGGAATTTTTGGAGCTTCGGAAGGTTGCTTTTCAATTAAACAAAAACCCGGGGGTTTTATGTAAAACGACCACAGCCCCCACTTGTCATCCTCTTCTCTCTCTCACCGCGCGCTCGCGCCGCCTGCGGCGCACCGCCTCTCCCACGGGTGCCACGACCCGGGCCACGCAGCTGCTCGCGGCCACGCAGCTGCTGGCCGGAACCGCCACGGAGGGGGATAAAAGCCCTGCCGGCTCCCATTTTTCCTTCCTCTTCCCCCGTGTTCGCCCCGCCATTGCCGCACCTCAAACCTCACCGTCGCCGGACCGTTCCGGTCTTTCCCCGTCCGAACCACCAACGCCAGGAGCTCCGCCAAACCACCGTGAAGCTTCCCCAACCGGTCAAATTGCTTGAGCATCTTTACTCCGACGAGGCGAAGCCGTTTTCCTTCATTGGGCCATCACCGTCGTTCCTCCGCACCGCACGGAAATTGAAGCTCTCCGGTGAGCCCTAGCCCTTTATTCTTCCCGGAATTGATGCGCAACTATCTCTGCTAGCCCTAGAGGAAGAGCTCATCCAACTTCCTTCACAGGTTCATCGGGATTTCATCGTCTCCCCGTAGTTTCTTCACCGCCGCCGTCATACTCACGGTGAGCTCCCCTCCCGCTAGTGCGCATGCTCCGTAGACCTTTTGCCGTCGTTGTGCGTGTGCCGTAGAAGCTCCCCGTGCCGGTTGTTGTAAGTTTCGAGCTCTCCGGCGACCCTCGCACCGTGCCGAGGGCACCGCCATGTCTAGACCTCGCCGCCGGCGTGCCTAGAGGCGAGCTCATGCTAGCTGCTCGCCACGGTTGGATTCGCCTTGTAGCATAGAGCACGTCGGTGTCGTCGCGGCGAGCTTTGGCTCAACGGCGACCGGTTCCGGTGGCCGCGCCGCCGCGGGCTGCCGCCGCGGTGGTGCCACACCGCGGGCCACACGCGGGTGGGATCGTGTGGCCCCTTGGTGTGGCACGAAGTGTTTTTAAACTTTCAAAATTCGTAGAAAATTCAATAAAATTCAGAAAATTACCAAACCAACTTTGTTAAACTCGGAAAAATGACATCTATCCATTGGTGAAATAAACTAATTATTTTGAATAAAATTATTTATAATTTGTAAATAATCACTTTCTTTGATGAAAAAAAGCTATTATTTTATGTAAATAAAATGTTTAATTATGAAAAATAATTTTATTTGATGAAGGAGATACTGCAGATGAAATTAATAATGAAATTTATTTCCAAAATTTAAACTTGAATTGTATTATTTTTATGTGATCACAACTTTTTCGCCTTTAATCACTTAAAGTAATTGTTTATTTATTGACTAATAAATCAGATTAATGTGATAATTCTTAAACTTAAGTCATTAGTGACCTTAATCAAGTAATTAAGGAAAACAAAACTAATTAGTAATAAACGTGATTAAACATTTATTAATTAGCATAATTAAATATTAATTAGTTCTTAATGAACATAATTATCCATAATTTGTTAATTAACTAAAGTGATTAAGCATTAATCATTACTTATTATCTATGGAACTTCATTAATAAATCCTTTGCATACTTTCATCATATGCATTCATGCATACATGATTGTGATTCGCGATGCATTGTCTGGTCGACTAGGTTCGAAGTAATCGAGGTTCCACCCGAGGGCGAGTCGAGAGCCGGGGATCTCGAAATCGACCCAGCCGTCGAGGGGACTAACTTCGAACAGATTCAAGGCAAGCCCGGTGCATCCCACCTATGTTTTTAAATATTTTACTTTATCACATAGTACGGTTATGCTTGTGCATTAGGTGTTAGGGTTTGGTTGAAACCCTAAATGCATTATGGTAGGTTTCCGTTTGATTATTCTATACTTGGTACAGGTAGCTCAATAGAGGCTAAGCTTAATTCATAGTGGCAACGGTAGATGTTTAGGGCACTTAAAGCATGGAGGCTTTAAGAGTTTTGTGTTAACACTAAAGATGATGAGAGTGTTAAAGAAGTTGAGACTGGACGGGCCCCGTAGGAGAAAGGGCAAGACGGAGATGAGGTCTTGCAAGGTGGTAGCCCCGTCCGTGTCGGTCAAGGACCGTACCGTTGTCGGCTTAGTTGAACAAGTTTGAACGTACCGTGCTACATGCTGGTATCAAGGGCCCAGCAAGCTGATGTACCCTATCGCCCCGAGAGATGTAGCGTAGCCAACTCTCTTTTATCGGTCGTTAGTGAGAGGATAGTCTCACGGGAGGGAGATGGGTCGACCACGAGGGAAGTCGTGGCGTCGCCATACTTCCGGGGAGTTGGAAATGGCTAGTCTGCTATCAGGTGCTAGCGGGAAAGGTTGTCGTATATGATCGGTGGGATGCGTATACGTCGTGTAGTCGGGTTTTACCAGCTGGTATAAAAATCGATTCGAATCGCTGTCCCTCGCAGTAATGTGTACCGCTTGTTTAGCTCGTTACATCGTAGTAACTTTTATGAAAGATGAGGAAGATGAGAGATGGAAGGGTAAAGATCTATTTATCTTGTTTGGAAACTTGATTGAATAGAGTTAGGTCGCCAACACCATGGCTACCGAACATAACCTCGAGCTAAAATACCGAAAGTAAGGACCCACCCTTTAATGCTGTTTTTCGCAAAGGAGTAAACCCCACAGCCGTAAAGCCTTTGCATACTAGGCGTCGGCCCTAGCGTGCCATGTTGACGGGTCGGTCTTGCTGAGTATTAGAATACTCAAGGTTTGTTCGTTACCTTACAGGGAATGAGTCGTGCTATCACGACTTGTACGGCAGTTTTCCCGAGGAGGAGCGAGTGTCCCGAGGGAGGTTCCCTTCGGTGGGAACGTATCCCCACACCTTGAAGAGAGAGAACCGTGATGTACGAAGGGCTCCGTGCATCACGTTGTTTCATTTTAAGTCTGTTGAGTTGTAATAGAACAAGCTTCCGCTGAATACTCGTAGGATGTTGAAACTTCAATAATGATATCTTTCCGCTGCACGAATGTTTGTATTCAAAAACTTGGTTGTATTATACCATGATATATATATTCGAAAACTTGGTTGTATTATTACCGCCGCCGAAGAGGCTAGGATGGCGAGAGACGAAGCAAATCGCCGCCAGCGCGAAGCAAACGAAGCGGACGTGGAAGATCCACCCCCGCGACCTTCGACTGCAAACCCTCGCGCAAACATCGTTGGCACTAGTCAAGAGGGAGGAAGTATTCCTGCTACAGCCGCGCTCGCTATCGGGCCACTCGCCGGAGCGGTGCGAAGACCCGGCGGAAACATCGCCAGGATATAACAGTCGACGTGGATGCCGCAGTGGGAGACGCCATCGTTCTGCGAGCAGTGGCGTTTGATCCGAGCTCCATGGAGGTTGAATTAAATGACGCCCGAGTTTTCACGTCGCCGATCCGCAACATTATGGGGATAAAACAAATTCTCGAGACAATACCGGAGGAAGTCTTCAACTCAATGCCGGGGCTACAACGCGCATTGAGTTTGGTGGATGCGGCTGCTTTACAAACAAATCAACTCGTCCTTGACAGAGTTGAATCTTCCAATTGTTCGCGTTCTCACTCGGAACAGCCCGTAAGAGCCCGGTGCTGAAGGAGCTTCTTCCGGAGGAAGACTTGGGCCTCGACATACTCCAATTGCGGATGAGCATGAATGGGCTCCGGACCAAGATTTACGCATACCGCTCAATGGCAATCGTGATGCTCATAATGTGCTTATCGACCGTCATGCGAGAGAGGGCGGAGGAACGCAGGAGACGAGAAGAAGATGAGCGACGACGGACCGGTCATGTTGACGATCGTCCGCGGGATCCTGCCCCACCCCACCCACGCATAACTAGTTCGCCTAGGCATGGGTCGGCTGCTTCAGCGCCGCCCCGAGCGAAAATCCTCCGTGCAATGATCACCGAGGGCATGGTGTGACATCCCTCCGGGAGACCCAGGACTCGATACAGGGGAACACTCGACGCAGCGAGTTACAACGATCCATCATCTCATACAAGCCAAAATATATACATCATGGTATAATACAACCAGCTTTTCGAAATACAAACATCGTACAGCGGAAGCATAAACATTACTGAAGTTTAAAGACTACGATTCTTGCAGCGGAATTTATTCTCTTTACAAAAAAGACCACTAGCGTGATGCACCGAGCCCGTCGTACATCACGATCCTCCTCGCTCAGGACGTCGGGATCCGTTCCCATTGGAGGGAACCTCCCTCGGGACAATGCTCCTCTTCCGGAAAGCTACCGTTCAAGTCGTGGGAGTACGGCTCGGGTCCCGAAAACAAAACGAGCAAACCCCGAGTATTCTAATACTCAGCAAGATTGACCCGTCAACAGGCACGCTAAGGCCGACGCCTAGGATGCAAAGGCTTTCCGGCTGTAGGGTTGACTCTCTTGCGAAAATAGCGCTAATAATATATCCTTACTTTCAAGGTTTTAGCTCAACATTAAGTTTATTAGAACCAATGTTTGGAGTCTACAACTACTGCAATCAAGTTTGCAAGAAAAGATCATTTCCGATCATCCGTTCTTTCATCTCTCATCTTCATCTTTCAGTTGATTACTACGATGTGACGAGCTAAACAAGCGGTACTCATTACTCGCGAGGGACAACGATTCGTATCGATTTTTATACCAGCTGGCAAAGCCCGATTACACGACGTATACGCACCACACCGATCGTATACGACAACCTTTCCCTCTAACACCTGACGAAGACTAGCCATTTCCAACTCCCCGGGAGTATGGCGACTCCACAACTTCCTTCGTGGCCGACCCATCTCCCTCCCGTGAGACTAACCTCTCACTAACAGCCGATAAAAGAGAGTTGGCTACGCTACATCTCCGGGGCGGTAGGGTACATCAGCTTGCTGGGCCCATGATACCATCATGTAGTACGGTACGTTCAAACTTGTTCAACTAAGCCGACAACGGTACGGTCCTTGACCGACACAGACGGGGCTACCACCTTGCAAGACCTTATCTCCGTCTTGCCCTTTCTCCTATGGGGCCCGTCCGGTCTCATCTTTATCATCATCTTCCCTTCCACTCTCAATTTTCTCTTATCGAACCTCTTAGCATAATTGAACCAGCCATTATCATATATCTCGCGAGTAGTGTATGACACCACTCGACTTCTACCGATTCCTTATGACATAATCTTAGCGAGTTATCGAACTCTATTGAGCTACCTGTACCAAGTATAGCATTAACAAATGGAAACCTATCTCATGCATCTAGGGTATCAAGCAACTCCTATAACCTAATGCACAATCACGACTCATTACTCGTGATAAAAGAAAAGACTTTAAAATCATAGGTGGGATGCACCGGGCTTGCCTCGGATTCGAGTCGGAGTCGGTTTTCTCGTGTGTTGGTCGACTTCGAAGTTTCCGCCTCTGTCTCGAACTCGGACGGGACTTCGATCACGCCATGACCTAGGTCGACCAACAATGCGTCGCGAATTACAACCATGCATGCATGAATGTACATGATATGATTATGCAAGGGTTTCCATAAATACGTTCATCAACTAACAATTACTCGATTAATTATGTTCAGTAATTAACAACTAACAATTAACAATTAATAATTCATCCTGTTTATTAATTAACAATTTATAATTAATCAGGTTCCTTTATCAAGAATTAACAATTAATCATGCTCGTTAATTAACAATTCATAATTAATCATTAATCAATGATATATAGAATACTAAATTGGGATCACATGAAATGACGGTGTTTATGTTGAATTTTGGAAAACAGTTTTTACAAACACTTTCGTCTGCAGTATCTCTAATATTTAAAGAAATTCATTTTTCAAAATTAAATAATAAATGGCATAAAATAATAGATTATCTTAATCAAAGAAAGGTAATTAATTAAACTATGGAATTATAATTTCTCAATATAGGCATTTGAATACATAATCAAATAGGAAATAATTTTATGAAACTAATGAACTTTGTTTGGCATCTTTCTCGATTTTTGTGGAATTTTCTATGAATTTTTGAAGTTTGAATAAAATCCGAGATCAAATAAATTCGAAAAACAGTGGAACTCACTTGGGCCAAATCTGATCGGGCCCATGGGCGGGCGGCCCATGACTCGCGCGCGCGACTCACTCGAGCTCGGGATCGGGCGGCCATGGCGGGTGGCGGCCGAACACGGCGGCAGCTCGCCGGAGTGGCGCGGGAAGAGGGGAAACAACGAGGGAGTGGCTCCGGAGACTCCATGCGACACGGGGAAGTAGAGTGTGGGGTCCACTGGGTCGGGATGGCCGGACAGACATACCGGTGGCGAGGGACTGCGGGCAGGAGTCTCGGCGGCTAGAGCTCGCTTAGATTGACCAAAACACGAACGGGATTGTGGTCGGAGCGTCACCGGAACATGGGCAAGAGCGGCACGCGGGTGGTTGCTCTTGGGGATGGACGAAACCCGGAGCTCACCGCTGTTGGCATCTCTTAAGGTCACGCGGAAAGAAACACGTGACCGCGGGAGAGCCAAAGGTTTAAGTCACTTGCACTATTTAACCAAATAATCCACATCCAGTACAAGTACTAGATATGTATTATAAGGTGGGTCATGAATATCCGCAAGCGGACGGATAACCCGTTGTAGCATTTCACCCGAGAGTATTCAAGGGTATCGTATTTATATTTTCCCAAAGGAAGACATGGTTGATAAGAGTACTTATGTTCATGGTGTTACAAAAGAATGATGAAGTATTCACATTCCAATGCAGGGGTTAGGAGCAATAAGTTGAGGATAGTGTGACACACACCAAGGCGATGCATTCTCTTATAAAAGGGATAGAGGCGATCCTAGATAAAGCTAAACTAGACTAGCAGACCACTACTCCTAATGATACAACATTCATATGAGTGCGCAGCTTCTACCTAACATCCAAGATCATGCAAGCGCAAGCAAGCGTCTAATGCCTAGGCATCATCGGGAGATCCGTCTTACGCGAGGTCCGCCTCGCTACTCCGGCTTTTAGACTCCTATGCCATGCCCGAACGTGGAGGATTACTTTGGATGACAAGGCTGTCACTTCTTGTCACCTACCTCTACAAACCGTGGGACACGAAGCACATTCAACGGTGGGTAGATAACCCCAGACACCGTGCCGGCGTCACTAACCACAACTCTAGATCCCTCGAGGCACCGACATGGTGGTAAATCTAGAGCACCCTTGCGGGACGATGAACCCGAAGCCTATTCATAAGAACACTAGCCTAACTAGCATACGCTAGACGAAAGGATCAAAGCTAGCACTAAGTCATGCAAAGGCGTTCGTCGCTCAAGAATGAGCGACGAACGGCAATTAATCAAGTAAGATCGGGAGTAATCGGTGATCAAGTATGAACGAACGAAGAACATTCGATATGAGTTCATCTTCTATTAATGAAGAACGAAGAACGAACGACGAACTTATATGAACGAACGATGAACGATCAAACAAGATCATGATTACTCTATAAAGCTCATGACAAGGATATGAACGAAAGTATTCCATAGATGAATGATCAAGTCTCATAAAGAGAGGATACAAGAGCTATACCCAATTCTCCACAAGACTTTGGGAGCAATGAGGCAGCCCACTACTAAGCCTAGCACTACCTAGAAAGCCTCTAAACTTCTAGTGTGAGGAGAGAATGATCCTTGTGTTGTTGTGTGTGTTAAGGAGGGGGTACCCCTCCTTATATAGGCTTGAAAGGTCGGCTCCTGGAGGCGGTTTCGTAGGTCGGTGGCATTTAATGCGCGTGGAACCGACCTCCGGAGGCGGTGGGCAAACCGCCGGAGAAAAGTGGGCTAGGGGGCCACCATGACGGTTCGGCCGAACCGCCTTGTTGGTTCGGCCGAACTGCCACCGGCCCCTCCTGGGCTGGGCTTTGGCGGTTGGCTCCCCCACTGGATGTTGGTCTTTGATCCAGGTGCGTGAGGCCTTATTTGTGTTGGATTTCGTGGTCGTTGGCCTTTTATCTTGGAGTTGATTCCCGCGGCGAAGTGGAAGTTTTGTAAAAGTGTTGATTTGTCGCCTCGGGGCACTGGAATTCATCATTTTCCACCTGCACACTAAAAATCTAGAGGTACACGTGGAACTAGGTTATTTCTAAGTAAAATGCATGCAAGACATGCCTAGTCCTTCTCATTTATTTGACTAATTGACGGTCGAAATTGGTCCGTAACGACCGTCAACAAGCCCCCCAAGCTTACCCCTTGCTCGTCCCGAGCAAGTAGTAGAACTTTAGGTTGTTGATCAGGAGTTGCTACAATGCCTACTTCTCAAAGGTACCAAGTGTATAACAAAGATACTCATCCTTGAGTTGAATAAGTTGGCAATGGTGACTCACCCTTCCCCTTAGTCCTCATGGGGCTTTGTGCTTTTCACTTTACCTTGGGCGGTTGAGAGAGAGAACGGTGTATAGAGCATTTATTTTCTCTTCCCTTGTCTTGCTTTTTATTCTCCAGGACGTTTTCAAAAAATATTTTTTTTTTTTTTTCAAGTAAAACCACGTTCCACAAGTGATGCTCTCGAATCGCTCTAATGGTGTTTATATTCCTCACCAAGGCATGTGTATTGCCTCATCCTACATCTAATAGGCTTTTGTGGAGCTCAAGGTAGGGTATGAAATGAGGCATACTTGCATTCATATTTTTTTGCGAAACCAAAAGAGTGGATCCATGGAGATAGCAAGTCATACAATCGTAGATCAAGATGTGCAAGTGTGAAGATGATGGTGGTGGTGTATTTGACTACTCCTCTTTTTGTTTCACCTCTTTTTATTTTGGATTTTGGGCATGGCTATCTTTTCTTCTTTCTTTTTCCATGCTCGAAATGAGAGCAGCATCTTTTTCTTGCTCATCTTTTGTGAGCCTTATTTTCTTTTTCTTTTGCATAGCCATGCCTTCTTTTGATATTTTAAGAGAGGTGATAAAATGTGAGGAGTGTCTTTATTTTGGGTGGATGGCATGACATGTTGCTAACTTCCGGTGTAGAAGTGTAGCATATGAGGTGGAGTGTGTACGTGATCTTGATCATGAGAGTATGAAAAGCATCTCACTAGGGTCACACAATTTTGATAAAGCTCAATGAAGTAACAAGTAGCAAATGAGTAAGGTTTTCAAGGGAAATTTGCATATGGCTTTGGTAGGAATTTATCATCACTTGGGAACTTATAGATTTTGCAATTTTTGGGAACAGAATTCCGGAGATTTTAAGCTCAACTTAGGACAAGATCATAGCAGCTCTTTTTACCATATCATCATCTCACAACAACTTAGGTGCAGCTCAAGCATGTGCAGCCCACAAGTTTCAGGTTCTAAGCAAGTTTTGCTAGCCACCAAACTCAAAACTAGGAGAGTTCTAAATTATAGACTAGGCACATGAGAGAAATAAAACAGAGCAACTATTCATCATCTCAACATAGAAAGACTAGCAACATACTTGCAGCGTATAAAAGGGAACTAAGCTACTTCTTTTTGTTCTTTTTAGTTTTATCATTTTTATTTTGTTTTTCATATGAGAGGCAAGAACAAGCAAAAACAAGAGACAATAAAGGATACAAGTTGCGATACATGATACCTTAGCGGGGGTGCTGCCCCCCAAGCTTGTTCTTGCTCATGGGTTTGGTGGAATGAACCCCATGTGACGGAAGTAAGCCAGAAGATCGGCTCGTTGTTGCTCCGTCATGTTGGTGAGGGCGGTGAGCTGGGTGTCGGTGCGCTCTTGCCATTGATGAGTTTGCAAGATGTGTTGGTTGAGCGCATACTCGGTGTCTTCCGCCGTGGTTTGGAGTCTTCCCATTTGTGAGGAGAGGTTGTTCATCTCCTGCACAAAGTTGTAGCCTCGGGCTGATCCGGAGTCGGTGGAGTGTTCCTCCCATTGTTGTTGTGGAGAAAACAGCCCCGGGCCATATCCCGGAGTTTGCCACGCCGATCCCCGGCCATGTGAGGTGGCGGGGCTGGGTACCCACCGGGAGAAAACCCGGGGTGGCTGTACCCCGGCTCGCCATGAGTCGTGGGGTGCGGTGTGGGCATCTCGGAGGTAGATGGTTGTTCCGATCTGTGCGCCCCCTGCGAGAAGATACACTCTGCGAGACCGCTGCGCTTCTTGGAGCTCAATGGTTAGATTTTTGAGAGTATACAAACGAAGGTCCGGGTTAGGTAACCGAAACTCGTTTGCATATCCCACAAAATAATATATGAGGGAATCGTTCGGACCATTCTTAAGAGAGTGACCTTGAATAAGATAATCTTTATTTATAAGAGAGCGAGGTGTAGCAAGGTATTCAACATTAGCATCATGTAAAGCTCCCACCCGCATGGCAATTCGTGTCACTAGAGAGGTACATTCAATTGGTCCTATCGTCCCAAGATTTTCTATCCATTGGCAAATCATGGCTTTCACGGGAGCAATCTTAATCTTATCGACCGCAGCAAAAAGAATTTTTAGCTCATCCTCGCGCACAATTCGAATATCACTCCTTGGAAAAAGAGTGATAGCAATCCACATGTGCATAAAACGCAAGGTAGGATGATGGATGTGATTAGTTCTAGGTCGCACGCAACTAGGAAGACCCGTAATCCTTTCTCAAAAAGCATGCTTTGAAAACCGAGGAAGGGCACCATCCAAGTCGGTATTGCAGCGAGTATTAAAGCCAAGAAGAGTGCTAAGTTCTTTCCAAGTCAAACGGTAGGATTCACGGAAAAACCGAAAAGAAATTCCTTCATCTACCGTTTGTAGGGTGCATAAAAACTGAAGTGTAAGCAAGCGGGAACCCGGCTCATTTACACTAGCAAAATCTGTCCACCCTAAGGCTTTAAATACTTGAGCAAATTCAGCATCCATACCTATTTTGTGCAGCAGCTCCGTGTCAAATGCTCGCGTAGGAGCAAAGAGACGGTGTTGGAGAAGCGTGTAGGTGCGCGTCTCGTGCTCGCCCGCTAAGTCGAGGTCGGTGTCGGTGAGGAGACGATGCTCGATGTTGCCCTCTTGCCCTTCTTCCTCGACTTGTGGTGGTGAACTTGGCGGTGACTCGACTACGGGGCGTGCGCGGGTGCTTCGACGTAAAGAGCTTGAACTTGAGCGTGAGCTCAAGGACCTCTTGATTGACCCGAACAGCTTCTTGGCACCGGTCATGGCTGCACACAAAGAGAGCAAGAATGCAAGAACAAAAATTCCGAACGGGTCATGTGAGGGAAAAAATCAAATTAGCGACACCGTCGGTTGTTCATGTGAGCAAGAAATCGCAACTCGAGAAAACCAAACAAAAACAAATCAAACCAAAAACTAGACGAGCACACCAAGAGCAAAAGATTTATGCAGAACTTTTAGGCAATGAGCAAGTGAGGACAATGGAAAACTTGAGAGTAATGAGAATGAAGTGAGTGAGGAGTGGAAATGATAGTGTGAGAGGGGGAGAGAGCTACGGCCGGGCCACCTCTACTTATAGCTCACGAAGTAGCCGTTTTTGAGCGTCAGGAGGGGCATATGACCGTTGGGAAAAAGGACAGACCGAGCAACGGTCATGGCGGTTCGGCCGAACCAAGGAGGTGGGTTCGGCCGACCTGCTGTGGGTCCCTTTTGCTCCCCTTTTGGCCCATAGCTCCCAACGGCCAAATGATCATTGACCATGGTTGCTACGTCCGGATATTCCTCGAAATTTTTGCTCAAGAAATCCAAAGAAAGTTGCCTCAAATTCAGCTTTATTCGAAAAATCAAATCTCGAGAAAAAGTGTTGGAGAAAATTCCAACATGCAAAAATTGTTTTTGGATTTTGTATAAGGATACAAGGGTTGTCCAAAAGTTTCAAACAAAGTAGGAAAATTTGGACGTAAAAGGATTTTGGTTTTCAAATTTTCTATGCATGGCGAGTGAGAAAAAAATCAAATATGCTTGGCGGAAAATCCAAATAAATGAAATGAAAATTATCTTGTGATAAAATAGAATATGCAGGGAGATGCATGTGGTGGAAAACAAAAATCAAAAGAAATCGAAAGATAATACCGATTTATCCTGTCGACCGGGGCTTTGCCATTTTAAGTCCGGCGAGCGAGGACTTCTCCATTTCTTTTCATCCTTGTGGTGCAGGCCCTTTCCCTGGAGAAGAGGATGAAGATGGCTGCACCTTCTTCACTTGCCACACTTGTTTGGTCTTTGTTGATGTAGGTGGCTTTGTGTCTTGAAGGACTGGCTTCTTGGCCCATAATCCCGGCCTTGCTGTTGCAGGCTTCTTGGGTTGGTACCATGACGGATTCTCAATTTTGTCAAGTTGCTTCCAAAAGGCGACGAGACTATCCGTCTTTCTTGGCGTCACTTCAACTTCACGGATGTTTGAGGGATTTGGCCCATACTTGATCTTGATCATTGAGCATTGTTCTTTTCTTGGTTGGAACTCAAACTTTTCCTCCTTCCCATTGATGTGGAATCGGATTTCTCCATTCCCAACATCAATTTGGGCGTTTGCGGTCTTGAGGAAGGGACGTCCCAAAATGAGGGGCGTGTTATTGTCGATATCCATCTCAAGCACCACAAAGTCCACCGGTATGAAGTTGCCTCGAATTTTTACTGGCACGTCTTCGGCTATTCCCGCGGGGTAGCGGACCGAAGAGTCCGCCAATTGCAACCTCATTGGTGTAGGAGTCAAGGTTGTGTAGCTCAAACGATCAAAGACTTCTTTGGGCATCACGCGACGCTTGCCCCAAGATCACATAAGGCCTGGTCGAAGTGGTGTGCCCCAATGGAACATGATATTGTGGGGCAGCCGGGGTCCTTCTTCTTTTCGGAAGCCGATTGAGTATAGCTGCGCTACACTCCTCTGTGAGCTTGACCATTTCCTCGTTGGGTAGTGGCCTCTTGTTGTTGAGGATGTCTTTAAGGTAGCGTGCATATGTGGGCACTGCACCATGTCCAACAATGGCACGTTGACATGAATCCTTCGGATGGTCTCGACGAATCGAGCAAATTGTTCATCCTCCTTTGGCTTCCTGTTTACGTGAGGGAATGGCAAAAAGCTTGTGTCTTGAAATTCAATTCCATTCTTCCCTTCACTTGGCTTCGGTTCTTCTTCTTTTTCTTTGGTAATAGAAGGGCTTTCCTCCTCCGAGTCGTTCCTGTTCTTCTTTGCTTGCATGGTTAGGATATGGCGGATCCCGAGTGGATTTTCCTCCCTCGTGGTAACCGCATTAACATTTTCCAAAGAAGACTCGGGTTGCCCGGGATCTTCCCGAAATTAGAACCGGGAATAAGAGCAGCTAGGCTGAGCAACTTGGGTTTCAATCATTTTATTAAAGCTCAGCTGATTTTTGAAAGCGAGAGGAGAAACCTTCTATTTGTGCGATTATGTTTTCTAAGACTTTATCATTGGCAGCAAGCTTTTTGTTGATAGATTCGTTAATTTTAGCTTGGCCATAAACCAAATCTTTCAAGGAAGGTTGATTATTGTTAAAGCCGAGAAAAATTGTTACCTCCTTGATATGATGGTCGGTTTTGGTTGTACCCTTGTCCTCCGTTTGGACGATACCCGTTGTTGTTGTTCATGTAGAACACCTCTTCATGGGTATGGGGGCAATCCTTCCCCATATGGCCGGTGTTCCCGCACTCCTCACACGTCATGTGTGAGTCCAATGCATGAACACCACCATTTGCGTTGTGTTCGTCCAAGCGTTTTATGAGGAGGTCAACCTTGGCGGACGGCATGTCCACCTCCTTGACAGGGTGTACGCCTCTTGCGCGTGTTTGGAGTCGATCATCGCTCCACCCTTGATTGGAGACCATCTTCTCTATGAGTTCTTTTGCTTGGGCAATAGTTTTGGAGAAGAAGGCTCCTCCAGCAGCGGCATCCATATGTCCACGGGTTGTTGGTGTCAACCCGTTGTAGAAGTGTTGAAGAATGAGCCATTCCTCCATCCCATGGTGAGGGCAGGCCAGAATGTATTCTTGAAGCCTTTCCCATGCCTCGGGCATGGATTCGTTTGTCGCTTGCTGGAAACTTGCAATTCTTCCACGAAGGGCATTGGTTTTGCCCATCGGGAAAAACTTGGCGAGGAACGCCGTGGAACATTTGTTCCAAGTGTCAATGCTTGCACGATTGGCATAAAACCACTGTTTCGCCTTCCCAAGGAGGGATAGGGGAAACAGGCGGAGTTTGATAGCATCTTGGTTGGCTCCGGCCGTGGGCGATGTGTTGCATATTTCCGGAAGCTGTTGGAGATGAGAGTTGGCGTCCTCGGAGGCCTTTCCACAAAAGGGAATGGCTTGCACCATAGTGATGAGGCTGGACTTGATGTCAAGTCCTGCAGCACCAGCGTCGACGTTGGGCCCAATGGGCACATTGGCGACGGAGGGCGCGAGTAGTCACGAAGGGTCCTTTCAGCCATGAGTGTTGAGGTTGATGGTGCGGAAGATGCGGGCTCGCTTGTCGTGGGTTCTTGAGGAGAGACAACGACGCGAGGTCGAGTCTTTCTCGCAAGAGCCTCGGGATTATCAACGAAGTTTTCCGGCAAGTCGAATCCACGCATGCACTATCCTGTTTTCACCTTTGAGAGAAAACAGATCAAGGTTAGCCTGCAAGGGCAATGATTAAATCATCATCAAGTGTAATCATGAACATTCATTGTATTCTTATTAACCAATGTCTTCCCCGACAACGGCGCCGGAAATGCTTGTTGGCATCTCTTAAGGTCACGCGGAAAGAAACACGTGACCGCGGGAGAGCCAAAGGTTTAAGTCACTTGCACTATTTAACCAAATAATCCACATCCGAGTACAAGTACTAGATATGTATTATAAGGTGGGTCATGAATATCCGCAAGCGGACGGATAACCCGTTGTAGCATTTCACCCGAGAGTATTCAAGGGTATCGTATTTATATTTTCCCAAAGGAAGACATGGTTGATAAGAGTACTTATGTTCATGGTGTTACAAAAGAATGATGAAGTATTCACATTCCAATGCAGGGGTTAGGAGCAATAAGTTGAGGATAGTGTGACACACACCAAGGCGATGCATTCTCTTATAAAAGGGATAGAGGCGATCCTAGATAAAGCTAAACTAGACTAGCGAGACCACTACTCCTAATGATACAACATTCATATGAGTGCGCAGCTTCTACCTAACATCCAAGATCATGCAAGCGCAAGCAAGCGTCTAATGCCTAGGCATCATCGGGAGATCCGTCTTACGCGAGGTCCGCCTCGCGACTCCGGCTTTTAGACTCCTATGCCATGCCCGAACGTGGAGGATTACTTTGGATGACAAGGCTGTCACTTCTTGTCACCTACCTCTACAAACCGTGGGACACGAAGCACATTCAACGGTGGGTAGATAACCCCGAGCACCGTGCCGGCGTCACTAACCACAACTCTAGATCCCTCGAGGCACCGACATGGTGGTAAATCTAGAGCACCCTTGCGGGACGATGAACCCGAAGCCTATTCATAAGAACACTAGCCTAACTAGCATACGCTAGACGAAAGGATCAAAGCTAGCACTAAGTCATGCAAAGGCGTTCGTCGCTCAAGAATGAGCGACGAACGGCAATTAATCAAGTAAGATCGGGAGTAATCGGTGATCAAGTATGAACGAACGAAGAACATTCGATATGAGTTCATCTTCTATTAATGAAGAACGAAGAACGAACGACGAACTTATATGAACGAACGATGAACGATCAAACAAGATCATGATTACTCTATAAAGCTCATGACAAGGATATGAACGAAAGTATTCCATAGATGAATGATCAAGTCTCATAAAGAGAGGATACAAGAGCTATACCCAATTCTCCACAAGACTTTGGGAGCAATGAGGCAGCCCACTACTAAGCCTAGCACTACCTAGAAAGCCCCTAAACTTCTAGTGTGAGGAGAGAATGATCCTTGTGTTGTTGTGTGTGTTAAGGAGGGGGTACCCCTCCTTATATAGGCTTGAAAGGTCGGCTCCTGGAGGCGGTTTCGTAGGTCGGTGGCATTTAATGCGCGTGGAACCGACCTCCGGAGGCGGTGGGCAAACCGCCGGAGAAAAGTGGGCCGGGGGGCCACCATGACGGTTCGGCCGAACCGCCTTGTTGGTTCGGCCGAGCGCCACCGGCCCCTCCTGGGCTGGGCTTTGGCGGTTGGCTCCCCCACTGGATGTTGGTCTTTGATCCAGGTGCGTGAGGCCTTATTTGTGTTGGATTTCGTGGTCGTTGGCCTTTTATCTTGGAGTTGATTCCCGCGGCGAAGTGGAAGTTTTGTAAAAGTGTTGATTTGTCGCCTCGGGGCTCGGAATTCATCATTTTCCACCTGCACACTAAAAATCTAGAGGTACACGTGGAACTAGGTTATTTCTAAGTAAAATGCATGCAAGACATGCCTAGTCCTTCTCATTTATTTGACTAATTGACGGTCGAAATTGGTCCGTAACGACCGTCAACAACCGCGGAGGTAGAGGCGGCGGGGATGAACGACTTTCGTTTGAGACACTACTCGGAAGGCCCTTGCATGATTCATAATGGGAATCATAAAGCCAAGGAGTGCTTCCTTTTAAGACCGTTCGCTCAATTCGCTTTAAAGGTAGCACCCTAGTCTGGACATCGGAACCGGCGGGAGGATAAGGGCAAAGACAAGGAGCATGATGATAACGAAGATGATGGAGGCTTCCAGGAGCCGCCAAGGGAGGTGAACTTCATCCACGGATGCCCGGATGCATACGAGTCGAATCAAAAGCGAAGTTGGCGCTTAGAGAAGTTAACACCATTGCTCCCGCTACCCCTGAATATCTACGATGGTCGGAGGTGCCAATCACATTCAACAAGGCCGATCATCCGGAGGTACTGCCTAAAGCTGGTAGATATCCGCTTATTTTGGCTCCCATTGTTCGGAAGGTACGTGTCGAGTCTTAAACTCGGCACTAGAACAACCCGATCCCTCACGAGCGTGGAATTCGACGGTGCAACACACAGCACACACAAGAACACGCGATTTTAGACGAGTTCGGGCCTCTCGATGGAGAGTAATACCCTACGTCCTGTGTGTTATGTATTGCCTTTAGCGGATTGCTAATTGCAAGATCTCGAGAGAGTTTTTCGGGGTCTCTGCTCCGCCTTATATATCCGGGGAGCCGGGGTTACATGCGAGTCCTAGTTGATTACACGAATTACATAATGGGAACTCTATCTCTAGCTTTACTTATTGATTCGAGTCCTATTAGACTACAAATTGCTCCTTTACTTGTTTCTCAAGTTATCATACGTCGGTCTTGATACCCACCTTACCTCCATACCGATATATGGAATCCTCTGTTATTCCGGATCGGTTAGGAACCGATCCGTTGGCTATCTCTGCCGACTTTATCTTCATTGATTTGTTACCGTGTCTCTGCCTATCCATTCCGTTATCATCTCGTATACCCATAAGGCAAGTATACGACAACAGACCCCGAGTAATTTTTTATTTGACCTTGAATAAGACCGACCAGTCTTACGCATGTTGGTCTTCATTCCATGGTAAAATTAAAAAGAACTCTAATCTTCTGCAATGTTTCTTCTTTCTTCGAGGCGCTTCAAAAAGCTCAAAAAATAGTGTTTTTATCCTCCATATCACCTAATTAGGTATCACAAAAATCATGGTGTATTCTTCTTCCGATGCACCGATTAGGTGCACCCAATTGGGTATAGCCCCCGACTCTTGGATCATTTGAACTCCTTTCAAATAATGCAAGAGTCCATTAGTTGATTCTTCACTATTTCCTTTAATATGCAATCTCTACGGACCGCTCCTTTCAATTTTCACTTCCCGCGATCTCCACAGACCGCTCTTGAATATGGTGCACCAACTAGGTGCACCTAATTAGGTATAGCCCCGACTCTTGTATCATTTGAGGCTCGCAAATAATGCAAGAGTCTTTCTGGATAGACTATGCTTTATTATTTTCTATTAAACCATATCCTTCTTAGCAATTTCTGCCAAGAGCACACTTTTAAGACCGGTCGAACTAGTCATACCGCATATCCTTTTAAGACCGCTTAAATCAGTCTTAACTTTATCATTTTTAGTTAATTTTAACTAAGAAGCAAAAATTCTGGTTGATGAGACTAGTTTTATTCCCAGATTCTCACATCGACTCGAGTCTCCAAGGCCTATAATCAGCTGGATGATTAACACCCATAGTCTACGAGTATTACTTGAGGCTCGAAATGCATTTGTAATACATATCCGAGTGCTTCTTTCTGCGGGGTGAGAAGTACGACCCCAGCCCCTCGCTCGAAAGCTGCGGGGACCCGTCAAAGAACATCTCCCAATACTCCAATGTCCGAATCCCCTGCGGGATTTGTATCTCCAACCATTCTGTTATGAAATCAGCTAAAGCCTCGTCCTTTGATAGCTGTCCGCGAAGAAAATGTAATCTCATATTGCCCAAGTTCTATAGCCCACTTGGCAACTTGGCCCACTTGTCTCTCGGTTTCGCACAATATCCCCAATGGCGAACCCAGTCTTAACTTCAATGGGATGGCACCGCCCGTCAACTTCCGAACGTCCTTCAAGCAACTCGGGGGTTTCATGTTGATAATCGTCCGGATTTTTCTCGGGTTAGCTTCGATGCCTCGCCATGACACCGGGTATCCCAGCAATTTCCCGGAGCGGACTCCAAACACGCACTTTCCCAGATTAAGCTTCATGGAAAAAATTCCGCGACTTATCGAAGGTCTCTGCCAGGTCGAAGAGAAGATCTTCGGTTTTACGAGATTTCACCACTATATCATCGACATAAGCTTTTGCGTTCCTTCCCAATTGCGAATCCGGACAACATTGTATGCCACGCCGATAAGTAGCTCCGGCATTTTTTAACCCGAATGGCATGGTTGTGTAGCAGTATGCTCGATGGGGGTAATAAACGCAGTCTTTATTTGATCTTCAACTTTCGGAGGTATTTGATGGTACCCTGAATAAGCGTCGAGGAAGCAAAGACGCTCGCAGCCGGCGGTCGAATCAACGACTTGGTCAATCCGAGGCAGCGCGAAAGGATCTTTGGGGCAAGCTTTGTTGAGGTCGATATAATCGACACACATTCTTAATTGTTTAGTATTCTTTTTTGGTACAAGGACTGGATTGGCAAGCCAATCCGGATGATACACCTCCCTAATAAACTTAGCTGCTAACAACCTAGTTAACTCATTCTTGATGGCCTCCTTGCGGTCTTGAGCAAACCTCCGGAGCTTCGTTTAGCGGCTTCGCATCGGGACGCACTAACGGTGCGTGCTCAATCTTCTCCCTAGGAACACCCGACATGTCGGAAGGCTGCCATGCAAAGATATCCCTATTTTCGTGGAGGAAAAGAATGAGCGCGCTTTCCTATTTGCCCCCAAGTCAGCCCCTATATGCGTGACCTTGGAGGGTCCGACTCATCAAGTCGAATAGTCTTGGAAACAACCGCATCGGTCTTCAACTTCTCCTTTGCAATCTTCTTGGTTGGAACTTCATCTTCCAACCTTGCCTGTACTTCTAGAGCTTCACCTGCTTCTCCGATTTCTCGACGTTCATCCTCCGAATTGACCCGAGAGGCCGGTTCGGTGCTATGTACTTCACAGGCGTAAGCGGTCTTGATATCGGACCGGAACGATAAGACCCGATTTGGTCCTGGCATCTTCAGACATCAAGTACTGGTAATTCGAGATGGCCATAAACTTTGACAGAGCCGGTCTTCCAAGTATCGCGTAATATGCTTGAGTCAATGTTGGCCACCTGGAAGATAATATTCTCCTTCATGTAGTTCTCCTTTGTCCCGAAAGTCACCGGCAGAGAAATCTGCCCCAAAGGATAGTTGTTTCGACCGGGTATTATACCATGAAACGGTGAAACGCTGCGATCCAGGTCAGCTACAGAGAGGCTAAGCTACGGCGAGTTTTAGCAAAAAGGATATCCAAGCAACTTCCCCCATCAATGAAAGTTCTCTTCAATCGCACCTTCCGAACGATAGGAGCCGGAATGAGCGGGTATCTACCAGCTTTCGATAGTACTTCGGGATGATCAGCCCTACCGAACGTGATCGGCATCTCGGACCACCGTAGATATTCGGGGGTAGCGGGAGCAATGGCGTTGACCTCTCCGAGCGCCAACTTATGCTTTCGCTTCGACTCATACGCATCGGGGTTTCCATGGATCATGTTCACCTCCCTCGCTGGTTCCTGAAAACCTTGGTCATCCTTGCTCTTGTCGTCTCTCCGGTTCATCGTGTCCGGACCGAGGCGCTACCTTTAAAGCGAATTGAGCGAACGGCCTTAACAAGAAGCACTCTTTAGCTTTATGATTCCCATTATGAATCATGCAAGGGCCATCCAGAAGTGTTTCGAACGAAAGTCGTTCTCTCGGACCTCTCTTAGGAGGTGTCGGCCGATCTCCTCCATGAGGCCGGTCGACAGCAGCAACAAGGTGATCAGCCTTGTGCTTGTTGTTACTCTTGGATCCAGGACTGGTTGCGTTGGTCGTGCTTCGGCTCCTTCCCTTTGTTCCCGCGCAAATTGACCATGTTTGATTCACCGACAGCATAGTCATCTGCTATCTTGAAGCACTCGACGCCGTCATGGTAAGGTTCCGATTATGTCTTCCAATCATGTGAACTAATGCTTCACTCCGGACGCCGACTTGAAACGCCACAATTACCTGCTGGTCGGGAACATTGGGCATTAAGGCCTTCTTATTGTAGAAACGCCGATGAAGTCCGTGAGAGTCTCGTCGGGCTTACGCTTCGACCTATTGAGGTCGAAGTAGTTCCCTTGTTTCTCACAAGTCGCCTAAAAATTCTCCACGAACTTTTTGGTGAGATCACCCCAAGAAGAGATAGATCTCTCGGGTAAGGATTGCAACCACAAGCGTCCAGCCTGTTCCATGCACATGGGGAGGTAATTAGCTAGCACAAAAGTATCTCCTCCTGCTGATCGGATGGCGGTAGTATACATGCGGAGCCACTCGGTAGGAGGCGCTTTGCCGTCATACTTGTCAATGCCCCCGGGCTTAAATCCCCTAGGGTATTTGCAAATGCGTAAATCTCGTGTGAAAGCGAGGATCACGAGTACTCATCATCTTCTAGACCGGTCCGGACCGGTGAAGGAGATCGCCGACGAGGGTAATGCCGGTAGTTACGATCCCTGTCATCATCGGAGTAGTCATAGTAGCGATCGTCTTGATATCTATCTCCTAAACCATCCGGGCGGTCGTTGTTCACTCGCTCCGCGAGCTGTGAAGGAGGAGGCGGAGGCGGAGGAGGAGGCGGAGGCGCCACTTGACGATCATTGTCACCTCGTCGGGGTATCCCCGTCCCTGTCTCTGTTGTCTCGTCCTCTTCGATCTCCGGTGTCACGACGATCGTCTCTTCTTGGCCGATCATCCCGATGAGCATGTCGATTGTCGTGCCCTCGATGATCATTGCGCGGAGGATTTCCGCCGGGGCGGCGCTGAAGCGGCCGGTCCACGTCGTGGCGAGTTAGTTACATGTGGGCGAGGTGGGGCAAGATCCGGCGAACAATCATTGACATGATCGGTCCGTCGCCTCTCATCTTCTTCTTGTCTCCTGTGCTCTTCCGTCCTCTCTACATGGCGATCGATAAGCACGTTACGAGCGTCACGATTGCCGTTGAGCGGTATGCGTAAATCTTGGTCCGGAGCTTGTTCATGTTTGTCTGCGATCGGAGTGTGTCGAGGCCCAAGCCTTCCGCCGGAAGAAGCTCCTTCGGACCGCGCTCTTGCGAGGCCGCTACGAGCGAGAACGCGAGCGGCCGGAAGATTCAACTCTGTCATGAACGAGTTGATTTGTTTGTAGAGCAGCCGCATCTACCAAATTCAAGGCGCGTTGCAGCCCCGGCGTCGCGTTGAAGACTTCCTCCGGTATTGTCTCGAGAATTTGCTTTACTCCCACAATGTTGTGGACTAGTGACGTGAAGACCCGGGCGCCATTTAATTCTACCTCCATAGATCTCAAATCCAATGCTCTACTCGAAGAACGATGGTGCCTTCCACTACGGCACCCATGTCGGCTGTTATATCCTGGGGATGTTTCCTCCGGCCTCAGACGGCTCCGAACGCCGAGCGGGTGCAGCGGTCGCAGGAACACTAGTACCAGCCGCGTTTGCGTGATGATTCACGGCTAAAGGTTGCGGAGGTCTATCCTCCCCATCCGCTCCGTTTGTTTCTCGACGACGGCGATCGGATTCGTCTCTTGCCATCCTAGCCTCTTCAACGGTTGCTTCCTCGGGAGAAGTTCTTGAAGGATTGGACCCGTCATGAACACTTGGAAGAAGGTTGGAGATCCTCCCTCAAAGTCTTTATCAAGCTTGGGAGAGCTATCGATCGTCACGGACCGGATACCGGTGCTAGGGCGTGAGCGGTCCGATGATCCGCGCTAAAGCTGCGTCGGATCCGCATGGTTGCAAACATGAAGAGCCGACTAAGGCAGGTGATCGCACTTCGGAAGCTGCGGCCTGGCTATGAGTCGGATTCGTCAAGTGTAGCTTTCCGGCGGAATCGGCTCGAAGTCGAGGGACTCGAAGCGGATCTTGAAGGCGGGCACGAAGTTGACGTCGAACGAAGAAGCCATCGAACTCGCTGGAAACTCACGGGACCCCTTCCTGGCGCGCCAAATGTCGAGTCTTAAACTCGGCACTAGAACTACACGGTCCCTCACGAGCGTGGATTCGACGGTGCAACACACGGAACACACAAGAACACGCGATTTTAGACATGTTCGGGCCTCTCGATGGAGAGTAATACCCTACGTCGTGTGTGTTATGTATTACCTTTAGCAGATTGCTAATTGCAAGATCTCGAGAGAATTTTTCGGGGGTCTCTGCTCCGCCTTATATATCCGGGGAGCCGGGGTTACATGCGAGTCCTAGTTGATTACATGAATTACATATATGGGAACTCTACCTCTAGCTTTCCTTATTGATTCGAGTCCTATTAGACTACAAATTGCTCCTTTACTTGTTTCTCAAGTTATCATACGTCGGTCTTGATACCCGCCTTATCTCCATACCGGTATATGGAATCCTCTGTTATTCCGGATCGGTTAGGAACCGATCTATTGGCTATCTCTGCCGACTTTATCTTCATTGATTTGTTACCGTGTCTCTGCGTATCCATTCCTTTATCATCTCGTATACCCATAAGGCAAGTATACGACGAGTACGATTGAAGAGAACTTTCATTGATGGGGAAGTTGCTTGGACATCCTTTTTACCAAAACCCTGCCGGAGCTTGTCCTCTCTGTGGAAGACTTGGATCGTAGTGTTTCACTCGTTTCATGGTATAATACTAGGTGGAAACGAGTTATCCATTGGGGCGGATTTCTCTGCCGGTGTCTTTTGGGACAAAGGAGAATTACGAAGGGAGAATATTATCTTCCGGGTAGCTGACATCGATTCGAGCATATCACGCAATACTTGGAAGACCGGCTCGGCGAAGTTTATGGCTATCCCCAATTATCGGTATATGATGCTTGAAGATGCTAGTACCAAATAGGGTCTTATCGTTCCGGTCCGATATCAAGACCGCTTACACTTGTGAGGTACATAGCACCGAATTGGCTTCTCGAGTCAATTCGGAGGAAGAACGGCGAGAAATCGGAGAAGCGGCTGAAACTCTAGAAGCGTAGGCAAGGTTGGAAGACGAAGTTCCGGCCAAGAAGATTGCCAAGGAGAAGTCGAAGGTCGATGCGGTTGCTTCCAAGACTATTCAGCTTGATAAGTCGGACCCCTCCAAGGTCACCCATATAGGGGCTGACTTGGGGGACAAATAGGAAAGCGTGCTCATTCTTTTCCTCCAGGAAAATAGGGATATCTTTGCATGGCAGCCTTCGACATGCCGGGTGTTCCTAGGGAGAAGATTGCCGATCAAGCGAAGCTCCGGAGGTTTGCTCAAGACCGCAAGGAGGCCATTAAGAAGGAGTTAACTAGATTGTTAGCAGCTAAGTTCATTAGGGAGGTGTACCATCTAGATTGGCTTGCCAATCCCGTCCTTGTACCAAAAAAGAATACTAAAGAATTAAGAATGTGTGTCGATTATACTGATCCCAACAAAGCTTGCCCCAAAGACCCTTTCGCGTTGCCTCGGATTGACCAAGTTATTGATTCGACTACTGGTTGAGAGCGTCTTTGTTTCCTTGATGCTTATTCGGGGTACCATCAGATTCCCCTGAAGGTTGAGGATCAAATAAAGACCGCGTTTATCACCCCTTTGTAGCATACTGCTATACAACAATGCTGTTCGGATTAAAGAATGCAGGTGCTACATATCAGCGTGGCATACAACGTTGTCCGGATTCGCAACTTGGAAGGAACGCAGAAGCTTATGTCGATGACATAGTGGTGAAATCTCGAAAACCGAGGATCTTCTCTCGACCTGGCAAAGACCTTCGATAATATGCGGAGTTTTTCCATGAAACTTAATCCTGGAAAATGTGTATTTGGGGTTCGATCCGGAAAATTGCTTGAATATCCGGTATCGTGGCGAGGTATTGAAGCTAACCTAGAAAAGATTCGGACGATTGTTAACATGAAGCCTCCAAGTTGTTTGAAGGATGTTCCGAAGTTGACCGGCGAGTATGGCTGCGCTTAGCCGGTTCATTTCAAGAGTGGGGGTCGGGGGCCTTCCATTCTTCAAGTTGCTCAAGAAACAGGATAAGTTCGAATGGACGAGATGAGGCACGAGCCGCATTTGACCAGCTCAAGGAGTACCTTAGTAACCCTCCGGTATTAGTACCTCCGAACCTGATGAGACCATTCGGTTATATATCTCCGCAACTACTCATATGGTGAGCACGGTATTGGCGGTCGACCGGAAGGAAGAAGGACATCTGCAATTGGTACAACATCCGGTATACTTTGTAAGTGAGGTCCTTACTGAGTCTCGGATGCGATATCTCCGGTTGCAGAAATTAATATATGCTGTAGTGATAACCTCTCGAAAGTTGAAACATTATTTTCAAGCGCATCCCATTGAAGTCAAGACCGGGTTTGCTACTGGGATATTGTACGTAATCGAGAGGCGGTTGGCCAAGTTGCCAAATGGGCAATAGAACTCGGACAATATGAGATTACCTTTTCTTCGCGAACAGCTATTAAAGGACAGGCCTTAGCTGATTTTATTACTTGAATGGCTAGAGACACAAGTCCCATAGCGATTCGGACTACTGGAGTATTGGGAAATGTTTTTTGATGGGTCCCTGCAGCTTTTAGGCGCGGGGGCTAGGGTTGTACTTCTTACCCCGCAAAAGGAACCACTAAGATATGTGTTGCAAATGCATTTCAGCGCTTCGAATAATACTGCAGAGTGTGAAGCTTTGCTTCACGAACTTCGAGTAGTCTGTTTCATTAGGACTCGGAAGACTAGACATATATGGTGATTCGATGCTTGTAATCAGTCACGTTAACAAGGTATGGGATGCTCATGATGATCATATGATAGCTTACCGTCAAGAAGTTAGAAAGCTTGAAGACAAATTTGATGGCATGCGGTTTTCTCATATCTTGCGCGGAGATAATTCTGCTGCAGATGAGTTAGCCAAACTAGGATCATCGAGACAAGCGGTTCCACCGGGTGTTTTCCTTCAAGTACTAAATAAGTCGTCCATTAAGATAGAGCGCAAAGCCACTATTACCGAAATAGCGGCCAAGGAAGCGATCATAGAAGCCAAGGCTCGGGAAGCGGTCTTGGAAGCCAAGGCTAAGGAAGCGGTCTTGGAAGCCAAGGCTCGGGAAGGGGTCTTGGAAGCCAAGGCTGAGGAAATGATCTTGCAACGAGAAACTCAATCACTTGAGGTTATGATCATTGATTCCGATTGGCGTACCCCGTATCTCGAGTATTTACAATCCGGTAAAACTCCGGAAGATAAGGTCGAGAAGCAAAGAGCTGGAGGTCCGGGCACGAAGTTACTTTATTCTTGAAGGAGAGCTTTACCGACGTGGGGTTAATATTTTGATGAAGTGTGTATCGGTCTCCGATGGTGTCCAATTGCTTGAAGATGTTCATAAGGGGATTTGTGGCAATCATGCTTCTACGAAGACATTAGGCGGGAATGTATTCGGACAAGGGTTTTATTGGCCCACAGCTGCGATGATGCGCATAAGGTCGTTAAAAATTGCCAAGGGTGTCAATTTTTTGCCCGACGACCACATACTCCAGCTCATGAATTGCAAATAATTCCGATGACTTGGCCTTTTTCGACTTGGGGGCTGGATATTATTGGACCATTCAAAAAGGCGCCAGGAGGATTTACACACATTTTTGTGGCGGTTGATAAGTTCTCCAAATGGATTGAAGCGAAAGCTGTCACAAGTACGACCACTTGCTCGGGTGATTAAGTTTTTACAGAATATATTTGTGTGTTTTGGAGTCCCGCACGGTATCATTATCGACAACGGGCCTCAATTCACTTCGAGTTTTTTAAGGATTATGCTTGATAGTTTGGGAATTAATATACGGTATGCTTCGGTTTCACATCCACGGAGTAATGGACAAGTGGAGCGAGCCAATGGAATGATTTTAACCGGTCTTAAACCTAGAATTTTTGACCGCTTGAAGCCATATGCGGGAAAGTGGGTTAAGGAATTGCCCTGGGTGCTTTGGGGATTACGTACCAATGTTAGTCGGGCCACGGGACAATCTCCTTTTTCTCGGTATATGGATCCGAAGCCATGTTACCTATAGAAGTGAATATGGTGTCGACTAGAGTGCGATATTATGATGAAGAGAAGTATGAAGACCAGCGTCAAGTTGAGCTGATTGCTGCGGAAGAGTTACGAGATCAAGCCTTGATTCAAGTGGCTAAATATCATCGGGGGCTGTGTCGATATCATGATCGCAATGTGCGCAAGCGCGAATTTCAAGTAGGAAACTTGGTTCTTCGGAAGATTCGAGTCCAACAAAAACAGGCATAAGTTCTCGCCGGTGCGGGAAGGGTCTTTTTTGGTTAAAACGGTTTCCGGACCGGGGGCTTATAGGCTTATGACCTTGGAGGAAGAAGAAATTCCAAATTCTTGGAATATTGAGCAGCTTCGTCATTTTTATACTTAAAGATTTTCTTGTAAATTTTTCATACTATAATAAAGTAATTTTGATGTCCGATATGAAGGTGTTTGTGTTTCTTGTGTCTCCATATTTTAATTTTGAATTAACTTATCGAGTCGGGGGCTGTTGTGTTAAGAGCAGTTTGTGATATTATGATATTCCTAAATATTAGAACCAGTCATTTAGTTAGAGGACTGCTGCATTGAGAGCGATCTATTAATTTTAGCCTCGATCGGCATGTTTAGGAAGGGAAATTTTAAGTATTTCTTTTTGAATACTGGTTTGAAGGCTGCTATTTTAAGAGCGATCTGTGATATTACGTGATCTTAAACCTTAAAGACTGGTTATGTTTCTATGTCGCATGATCTTGTTAAAGTAAGCTACTGCTATGTATTGCGATCTGTGCTGATTAGAGTCGAGTATTCAATCATAGTTAGTGCAAGCTGAAACAACCATCATTGCTCGGATATAGAATTCAACCAATAAGGAATAAGATGGTGAATTTTTGGTACCGGTATTCAAAAGGACAGAGAAGACATTAAAACTTCATCGCAATTAAAGGGATAATAATTTAAATTACAAAGTATTATGATAAAACTGTTTGTTCGGACTCATCTTATGATAGACCATTATCGGGCAGGACTCGTTGGAATCACCAGTATCACCGGTCTTAGGATTTTCTACCGATCTATCATCAATCGTGCCTTCGAGTCGAAAGAAGAAAGCGATAAATCTACATCTAGATCTTCGAATTCATCTTCTACTTGTTTGTCTAGAAGCGGCTGCTGCATCTTGAGCATCTTGATCCGGAGCGGGGACTGCCGCAGCTTCATTTAGGGGACACCCGTTGGATCCAAAGGAACATCCTCGATCGGTTCGAAACGGTACCAATGAGTGAATTTCTCAACTCATTAAACCGGTCTTCGGTTGTATTTGGATGAGCACCGTCTCGATGAAGTTGAAATCGCGAGTCCTCAACCGGAGTCCAAGACCGGATTATAGCAGCTATATGTCCTCCCCCTGCTGCGGCAACCATCTTGGAGTGCTCTCCGATCCTCCTCGGAATGATCTAGACAACTGTTTCAAGATCCAACTCGTCTTGGTTGATGGGCTGACCACCGTTTAGATACTCAAGCGTCCGCATACTTGCCTGCGAGCGAGTTACGAAGAAGGTAAAAATATAAGAAAAGGTTATCAATGCGGACCGGTATTATAAAGGAGTTTCATAAATAAAAATAGGAAAGAAGTAACTTACGTCTATGCCTTACTTCCGCAGCTCTAAATCTTCCTTTGATGTTGACATTAGACTCCCTCGGCTTGGTCTCAACTTTTAGCGGACGTTGGATCTCATGCTCTTTTGCTTTGAGAGCAAGCTGGGTAGATTCATGGGCGATCCTCGGAGCGCTTTCTTTTTCTGTCTACGCTATTTTGACTGCTTTTAGGGCTTGAGCTAATTCGGCCTTCGAGTGGGAATTATCACCTTCTAGTATCTTGTTGGAGCGCGAGTTTGCGCCGGGATGTTATCCTTGGCGGTAAGTTCGCCTTCCAGTTCTCCAATTCGAGCTGCTTGTTGTTCTTCAACCCGAGAGCCTTCCGGAAGAGCTTGTTCCTGAGCGAGTTGCCTTCTCCGAAAGAATTTCCTCTCGCCTTTTTATGAGCGGCAACAAGATTTTCGAGTCTTTGGAGCAAACAAGACCGGTCGAAATTAAAGAGTTCATTAAAGAATTTAACATTAAGATTAAAAACTTACCTTGGATTTCTTTACGGAGTTTCATGATCTCTTGCCGGCGTTCCTCCATCATCCGATGAGTATTCAACAGATTAGCTTCCCTCTTCAGCGAGATCGTCTTCCTTGGATTTCGGACTAGCGGTCCGAGATTCAAGTTCGACCAACCGCTCTTGATTCTAGTGAAGCTCTTCCTCCGGACGAGCTATGATTGCACTCTTGGCCACAGAATTCTTAAGAAGAACCTAGAAGATAGGAGAAACAAAGAGTTAGGTTATAATGTGAAGACATTCGGAAAGGACTAGAAGAGGCGAGCAAACATACCCGGCCGGATTCGAAGAAATTCTATAGAGCCTCCTCCTCTTGAAGGGAATCCCATTGAGCCGTAGCCGTGAATTTCCCGGCTCCGCTTGCGCTGCCGACTTCCACATCTCCAACAACCATCTTGGCAAGTTTGGATCCCCCTGGAGCTTTACGTGTCGTCCTAGGCCAACGGGGAATTTCTTCGACCCGGACCGGTCCCGGTGGGAGTTCGGGTGCAGCTTGGAATAGAGTGGCTTGTGGAGGAAAATCGCTTACGGATATGTCATCGACGTCAATAACGACCTGTTCTTCGATCGCTTGAGAGGAAGGTTCTACAGAAGAGGCGGCAGGGATTTCCTTGGCGGATGCCGCACTCTTGACTTTAGGAGCTTTCTCGGTGACGGGAGCTGAAGGAGCAGAAGTGGAGGATACGCCACCGGTCGGGGCCGGAGTAGAAGGTTTATTTCTCGGCAAGCTAGCTATACTAGCTTGGAGATTGGAGGGAATTCTGCGAGAAGAATAACATGTATTACAAGACTTGGCTGAAAATAACTAAAAATGTGTGAATGTGGCGGAAGACTTACGAAGTGGCCTTTTTAAAGCCAAAGGAGGTCTTGCTCTTCTTTGGGGGTCCTTGAGTATCCCCGCTTGAGCCTTCGCACTCCTTTTCGCCGCTGGATGGACTTGCGGCGTTGCAAGCTGGTCCTTACGGAGCGCTCCACGACGAACAGGTCCGAGTTCCATACCGGGACTTCTTGGGGATATTTGCGCGAGCATCTGCTAATTGAGAAGCTTCCGAGACCTCCCGGTAGCAGCTTCGAATGCGGCGAGAGCGGCTTGACGATCTCTCTCAACGGCTTCTTGTTCTCTACGCCGGTCTTCAAGTTTATGCGCTTCCGTACTAGTGTCGCTCGGTACGGAAGCGAGGATTGTTGTTGATTTGCCTATGGTCAAGGAAGTAGTACGTTTTCTCGTACTAGGGGCTTGAACCACATTTCCGGACACTGGAAATTTTTGGGGCTACCCCGATCGGTAGAGGCAATGACCGGTCCGAAGTCCTTTGAGAGTGGGGGAGGCGGATCGGCTTGAACAGACAACAGGGGCGGTGTTGGCTTCATAATCTTCTTCCCAAGTATCGTTGGGACGGGAGTGGGGGATGACTTCGTAGTTGTCCATTTTCTGCATTGAACAACCATATATAAATAATGGAATGATGACCAAAGATATTGGAATTCGAGAAGAAGAAGAATACTTACGAGGTCTCGAGGATTTGACATCTCGAATGCCGGACCCACTCTCGGCATCCTGTTAAGTCCGGCTTCGGCTGGAGCATCTTCTTTATGCGCTTCTCTAATTGATGTACCTCGGGAAGAGGTGTTCCATCCAATGGATTAGCGACATCTTTATTGAAGGACCATGCTTGGATGCTCCTGCCTTTTCAATGGTTGAACTTCTCGAACGATGAAACTCCAAAGAACTGTCCCAGCGGTAACACCTTGGACTTCTTTCGGGTGTTTGATACTTGCCAAGAGAGCGAGGATTTCTTCATCTTCTTTGAGTTTGTCCCTGCTATATTGGGAAGGAAAATTTTTGGCTACTTTGGCATTGAAAGGGGGAAGTGCGGGTTGGGGATTGTCACAAAAAAACCACCCATTTTTCCAATGAGATAAGCTTTTATTCAAAGACAGGGACAAGTATTCATCGGTGCTCCATCATTGTATTCCTACCCCACCTACCGCATCCCGGCGGTCCGATGAAGGAAGTGACGGATTTGGAAAAGATATTGGAAAAGCTTGAAATGGGGGCGGATTTCGAGGAAAGCTTCACATAAATGAATAAAAAACGCGATCCGAAGGATAGAGTTCGGATTAAGGTTTACCAACTCCCAACCGTAGATGAAGAGCAATCCTCCGAAAAAGGAGCAGCGAGGGAAGATCGAAGCCACGAAGGAAGAATGATTTGAAAACAAACTGCCGGAGTCTTCTATTCCCCATGAGATTTGGCCAGGGGTAGGGGCACTCCAATTCAGAATAGGTTGTGGGGAAGATATCCATCAAGAATCGCCTCATTAAGAGATGTCTCGGTGATCTTACTACTGCCCAAATCTTGTATGCCGAAAGGAAGGCTGGCTGCGGGGAATAGAAGATGATGAAGAAGGATTGGAGGCAGATTTCTTCTTGCCCATCTTAAGGGATGGAAAAGGAAAATTAGAGATTGGTTTATGCAAAAAGGAAGAGATATGATCGCGATATCCGAAGAACAAGGATATATGGTGGGCGCGTATGGAGTTTCGGGAATGGGTTTGACCTAGGTCGACCATTCGGTTTCTTTTATAAGTACCCGAGTTGGGCTCGGGAGCTGGGCCGTTTTTACGGCCACTGTGAATTTGGCATTAAATGACTTATGTCGTGATCGTGCAATTATGACCTAAGGGTCATAAGAATAAAGAGGCATGATTATTCCGATCATGAGAAATTTTTGTGAATAAAAAAGCGGTCTGAAATATGAGATTTTCAAATGCTAAATTAATATAGTGCCGAATTTAATTATTTGGTGGTATGAAAGCGTTAGATCGAAGATGATTTGGATCTTGCCTAACTCGGTTTTAACGAATGCCTTAGGCTATGGGTGTTAATCATCCGGCTGATTATAGGCCTTGGAGACTCGAGTCGATGTGAGAATATAGGGAATAAACTGGTCCGATCAACCAGAATTTTGCTTCTTAGTCAAGATTAATAAAGAAAATTAAAGCTAAGACCGACTTGAGCGGTCCGTTACATGTGGCATGACTGGTTCGATCGGTCCGAAAAAATATGTTTTTGGCAGAAATTGCTTGAGAGGAATGTGATTTGATGGAAAATAATAAAGCATAGTCTCTCAAGAAAGACTCTTGCATTATTTGCGATCCTCAAATGATACAAGAGTCGGGGCCTATACCTAATTAGGTGCACCGACCGGTGCACCGTGTTCAAGAGCGGTCTGCAGAGATCTCGGGAAGTGGAAAATAATGGAAATTGAGAGGAGCGGTGCTGTAGAAATTGCATATTGAAGGAAATAATGAAGAATCAACTAATGGACTCTTGCATTAATTGAAAGGAGTTCAAATGATCCAAGAGTCGGGGGCTATACCCAATTGGGTGCACCTAATCGGCGCACCAGTCAAAAGGAAAATACTTTTTACACACCTAATTACGTGGTATGGAGGATAAAATCCAAATTTTTTGGCTTTTTGAAGCGTCTTGAAGAAAGAAAAAGTATTGCGGAAGATTGGAGTTCTTTTTTATTTTACCATGGAATCGGATCAACATGCGGAAGACTGGTCGATCTTATTCAAGGTCAAATAAAAAATTACTCGAGAGCTCTTGTTGTATACTTACCTTACGGGTATACGAGATGATAAATGAATGGATAATTAGAGATACGGGGACGAATCAATGAAGATTGGATGGCGGAGAGGGCCCACAGAGTGGTTCCTAACCAGTATGGAATATCGGAAGATTTCATATACCGGTATGGAAATAAGGCGGGCGTCAAGACCGACGTATGATGATTTGAGCAACAAGTAAAAGAGCAGTTTGTAATCTGTTAGGACTCGAATCAATAAGTAAAGCTTAGAGATAGAGTCTCCGCATATGTAATCCATGTAATCGACTAGGACTCGCATGTAACCCTAGCTCCTCCGGATATATAAGGCGGAGTAGGGACCCCGAAAACTCATCGACATCTTGCAATTAGCAATCTGCTAAAGGCAATACATAACATACGAGGACGTAGGGTATTACTCTCCTTCGAGAGGCGTGAAACCTGTCTAAAATCACGTGTTCTTGTGTGTTTTGTGTGCTGCACCATCGAATTCCACGCTCGTGAGGGACCGGGTAGTACTAGTGTCGAGTTTAAGACTCGACAAAAACGTCAGTGCACCCAATTGGGTATAGCCCCGACTCTTGAATCATTTGAACTTCTTTCAAATAATACAAGAGTCTTTTTTGTGAGACTGTGCTATATTATTTTCCATCAAATTATATTTCTCTCTGCAATTTCTGCCAAGAACATATTTTCGGACCGGTCATACTAGTCATAGCTTTATATCTTTTTGAAGATTCATACCAATATTAACATAACAGACCGCTTCAATCGGTCTTAACCCATAATCTGCTTAGTTAATTTTAACTAAGAACCAAAATCCTGGTTGATCGGACCAGTTTTTTCCCTATATTCTCACATCGTCTCGAGTCTCCAAGGCCTATAATCAACCGGATGATTAACACCCATAGCATAAGGCATCCATTATTAAAATTGAGTTGGCAAGATCCAAATCATCTTCGATCTAACTCTTTCATACCGCTCAATAATTAAATTCGACACTATATTTATCCGAGTATCCGAAATTGCACATTTCGGACCGCTTTTATTCACAAAAAAGTCCCCATAATCACGTCGGTTTATCCTTATGACCGTTAAGTCATAATTGCACAATCAAGTTATAAATCATCAATGCTAAATTTTCTAGGCTGTAAAAAACGGCCCGAGTAACTTTTAGCCCCGAGCCTAGCTCGGTACACGTAAAAGAAACGAAGGGTCGACCTAGGATAAACACATTCCCGAAATTTCACACGCACCCACCACATCTCCTTGTTTTTCGGACATTGCGATCGTACTCCTTCCTTCCCGCATAAACTAATCTCCAACTTCCTTTTCCGTCCTTCAAGATGGGCAAGAAGAAATCCACCACCAATCCTTCTTCCTCATCAACCGTTCCTCGTAGTCGACTTCCCTTCGGCATTTAGGATTTGGGTAACGAGCAAGATTATTGAATCATCTCTCAAGGAGATGGTTCGTGACGAGTACCTTCCCCCACAACCCATTACGAACCGGAGTGCCCCTACTCCTAGCCAAATTCCATGGGGAATAGATGATTCCCAGCGATTAGTGTGCAAATCTTTCTTCCTTTGCAGCCTCGATCTTCCTTGTTGTTCTTTTTTTAGAGGATTGCTTTTCCTCTACGGATGGGAGTTGGTAAACCTAAATCCAAATTCCATCCTCCAAATTGCGTTTTACATTCATCCATGTGAAGCTTTCCTTGGAATCCGTCCCCATTTTAAGCTTTTCCAGTACCTATTTCAAATCCGCCCGCTCCCCACATCAGCTAACCGCGCTGCGAGTAGGTGGAGTGGGAATACAATCGTTGGAGCTCGACGAGCACTTCTCCTTGCCCTTGAACAAAAGCTTGGCTCACTGGAAAAATGGGTGGTTTTTCCGTGATAACCCCCAACCCGCTCTTCCCCCTTTCGAGCCAAAATTGCCAAAGATTTGCTTTCCAAAGACATCAAGGACGAACTTAAAGAACGTGAAGAGGTTCTTGCTCTCCGGCAAGTATCAAATATCTGAAGGAAATCAAAGGCATCACAGTCGAGATGGTTCTTTGGAGTTTCATCGTACGAGGAGTTCAGCCACTCAAGAGGCAAGAGCATCCGAGCGTGGTCTTTCAACGAGGATAGCGCTAATCCAACCGATGGAACACCTCTTCCCGATATAGATCGGCTGGAGAAGCGTCTAAAGAAGATGCTCCAGCCTGGGCATGATACAACGAGGATGCCATAGGGTGGGTTTGACATTCAGCGCGTCAAATCCTCGGGACTACGTAAGTATTCTCGTTCTTCTTGAATACCGGTATGTTAATCATCACGACATTATTCATATATTTTCATTGAATGTAGAGAATGGATAATTATAGAAGTCACCCCGCACTTCCTCCCAATGACACATGGGGAGAAGATTATGAAATCAACACCGCTCCTCTCGTCTGTCTAGGCCGGTGTGCCTCCTCCCACTCGATTCAAGGGGCTTCGGACCGGTCATCTCTTCCGCCGACCGGGCCAACTCCGAAAATTTCCAAGTCTAGAAAGATTGTCCAAGCCCCCGAGACAAGAAAACGCACCGCATCACTTAACATAGGCAAGTCAACAACCATCCCCGCTTCGTATCATGGGACACACGTACGGAAGCGCGAAACCTGAAGACCGGCGCAAAGAGCAAGAGGCCATCGAGAAGGATCGTCGGGCCGCTCTAGCCGCCTTTGAGCCCCCGCTGCTGGAGGATCCAAGGGAGCCCCCAATTAACGGATTCTCTCGCCAACATCCCCAAGAAGTCGCGGTATGGCTCTCGGACCGATTCTTCGGGGAGTGCATAAGGGGATCCATTCCCACGCAGCAAGTCCAAACAGCGGCGAAAAGGAATGCGGAAGGTTCGAGTGGGGAGACTCAATGAAAGTCGCCTAGAGGGGGGGTGAATAGGCGATACTAAAAATTTCTGCGAAATCAGACTAAGACGAAAACGTCGGATACCGGAACTTTCGGTGTAGGGTGAAAAATACGGAATTAAACCCTACACAATTCTAGTGATTTGCAAGAAGGAAAAACACAACCCTATGCAATTCTAGGAATTTAAAGGCACAAAGGAAAACTAACAAGAAACCTAACAAAGTAAACAACAATGCGCTTAATTAAAAAGAGAGAGGACACAAGACACAGATTTTTCACCGAAGTTCAAGTCCACCTAGGACTCTACGTCTTCGTTGAGAAAGTCCACCAAGGACCGGGTTTCTTTCAACCCATTTCTCGCTCAAGTCACCACCAAGGTTGAGCTTGAGTTTTCCACTATCAATGCCCCTTTCGAGACGGTTAATACAAACTTCTAGGGCGTCACCACACAAGTTGGGAGCTCATGAGCACGCCTAGCCGTCTAGGAACTCAAAGCTCCAAGAGTAACAAATCCAAATCACAAGCTTGACGGGAGTGAAGATGCTCCGGAATGGAATCAAGTCTCTCAATCTCTTGCTAAATGTCTCTCACTCGAATCCTAGCTCAAGGATGGAATTTTTGTTTTTGAAGAGGATTTGGAGTGAGTGGAGTGTGGCTCAAGTGTGTTGGAGTTCGGAATGTGCAAGAGGGAATGAGTGAGGGGTGGAGTTTGGCTTATATACCGCAGCTCCAAAAGAGCTGTTGGCTCTGTCTGAATGACCCATACCGGAACTTCCGATAGGTTATCGAAACTTCCGGTACGGTCAAATTTAGGGTTAGGTCCGGATTTCGGCCCGCACCGAAACTTCCGGTGGGTTATCGGAACTTTCAGTATGTAGGTTTAGGGTTTGAAAACGGGGTCGCACCGGAGCTTCGGTGTCCTATCGGAACTTCCGGTTTGGCATTCCAAAGACTTCAAAACTCTTTGTTAGCCTACCGAAACTTCCGGTACCGAGACCGGAACTTCCGGTATGGCATTCCGAGAGAGCTCAAACTCTCTGTTAGCCTACGGAACTTCGGTACCGGGACCGGAACTTCCGGTATGGCATTCCGAGAGCTCAAAGCTCTCGAGTGCCTACGAACTTTCGATACCACACGGAACTTCCGGTGGGTCTCGAAAGAATAGGCTTGGGATGGTTTTTCTGGATTTTGTGAGCATCTTCATTCTTTGCCAAGATTGTGATTTGCATCCCTCTCAATAGTACGGCATCCCTATGACTCAAAGGAAAGATAAAACAAGAAGCTCAAGCTTTGAGATAGATCTTCTCCATTTTCTTCTTTATTAATTTTTCTCAATTCTTTTCTTCTTTTTGATCAAACTTGCTAAGCTTTCATGTTCTTTGGATGTTCACTACACACATTCTCATGAAAACATTAGTCCAAATTTAATTGTATTGATATCAATCATCCAAAATAAAATGAGGGGCCTAGATGCACTTTCACTCAAGGTCCCCGGAAAAGAGTAAAACCTCCTTCGGCTTCAAAAAAGCCACCTCGTAAGTCTTCTATAACACTCCTACGAGTTCCAAAATCTTCCTTGCTTTATTCTAGTCTTTCAATTTATTTATTTTTTCTGCAGAATTCCTTCCAATCTTCAAGCCGGTATAGCTAGCTTGTTGAGAAACAAGCCCCCTATCCCTGCCACGACTGGTGGCACATCTCCGACTTCCACTCCTTCGACCCCTAATACTATAAAAGTCTCCGAAGTCAAGAGTGCGAGAAAACACAAAGGAAATCCCTGTTGTCTCATCCGAAGAACAATCCTCTAAGGAGGTTGAAGAGCGGGTCGTCAATGATATCGACGACACAACCATAAGTGACTTCCCGCCACAAGCTACTCTGTTCCGGGCTACGCCCGAACTCCCACTAGGACCGGTCCGGATCGAGGAAATTCCCCACCGGGCTAGGACTACTCGTAAGGCTTCGGGGCGCCTAGACTTGCCAAGATGGTTGTAGGTGATGTGGAAGTTGATAGCTCGAGCGGAGCCGAGAAAATTCACGACCATGGCTCAATGGAATTCTCTTCAAGAAGAAGAGGCTTTAAAGAACTTTTCCGAGTCTAGCCGGGTATGCCTTCATGCCTCTCCTAATCTTTTCCTAATTTCTTCACATTATAATCGACACTTTGTTTCTCCTATCCTCTAGGTTCTTTTGAAAAATTCCGAGGCCAAGAGTACGATCATCGCTCGTCTTGAGGAAGAACGTCATCGGAATCAAGAGCGGTTGGTTGAACTTGAGTCTCGGACCGTCGGTCCGAAGTCTAAAGAAGTTGATTTGCTAAGGAGGGAAGCAAATCTGCTGAATACTCATCGAATGATGGAGGATCGTCGACAGAAATCATCAAGCTTCGAAGGAAATCCAAAGTAAGCTTTTTAATTTTAACCTTAATTTCCTTAATTAACTTATAACTTTTTGACCGGTCTAATCCGCTTTAGCACTCGAAAGTCTTGTCATTGCCCATAAAAAGGCAGAATAAACCCTCTTCGAAAAAGCAGCTGCTCAAGAACAAGCTCTTCACGAAGTTTCTCTTGATCGAAAAACAACGAGCAACCCGAATTGGAGAATTGGAAGGCGAGCTCACTCGCCAAGGATAACATTCACGCACGGACTACGTGCTCCAACAAGATGCTTGAAGCCGACAATGCTCGCTTGAAAGTCGAGCTAGCTGAAGCACTAGAAGCTATCAAGACGAGCACAAGCGGAGAAAGAAAGTGCTTTAAGGACCGCGCACGAATCCGCTCAACTTGCTCGCAAAGCAAAAGAACATGAAATCCAGCGCACTGTGAAGAGCGAAGCCGGCTGAGAGCTTCGAATGTCAACATCAAGGGCAAGTTCGAGTCGCAAACATTAGGCACGAGCGTAAGTTCCTTCTTCCTATTCATGCTTTGGAAATACTTTCTAATACCGGTCGAGCACTTATAACCTTTCCCATACTTTTTCGTGTTCCTCGGAACTTGCAGCGAGCGATATGTGAACGCTTGAATATCTAAATGGGGGTCAACCCATTCAGCAAGATGAGCTGGATCTTGACACTTCTATCCGGGATGTCCCCGAAGGATCAAAGAGCACTCCAAGATGATCGCCGCGTCGGGAGGAGGGCATATTGCTACTATAATCCAGTCTTGGACTCCGGTCGAGGACTCGTGATTTCAACTTCATCGAGAGAAGGTGCCCACCCGGAGACTATTGAAGACCGGTTCAATGAGTTAAAAAATTCACTTATTGGTATCGTTTCGAATTAATTGAAGATGTTCCTCTAGATCCGATCGGCATCCCACTAAATGAAGCTGCAACACTCCCCGCTCCGGGTCAAGCCGCTCAAGATGCTTGTTGCCTTTAGACAAACGAGTGGAAGATGAGTACGAAGATCTTGATGCAGATTTATTAATCTCTTCCTCCGACTACGAAGACACGCTTGATGATAGAGCGGCAGAGGGCCCCAAGACCAAAGATACCGGCGATTCCAGTGGACCCGCCCGATAGTTGTCTTTCGTAGTACTAGTCTTTTGTTTTGTTGAACAAATAATTTTATCACGGTGCTTTTGTAATTTAATCGTTATCCTTTTAACTATGCTTGAAGTTTTAGTGTTCGACTTCTTCTCTTTTTTTATACTTGGTAAACAAGAATTCACCATCTTATTCCCATTGGTCAAATTCTATATCTAAGCAATGATGGTTATTTCGACTTAAACTTACTATGATTGAATACCAGCTCTAATCAGCGCAGATCACAATGCATAGCAGTAGCTTACTTTCACAAAATCATGCTATATAGAAAAAAATAACGTCTTTAAGGTTTAAGATAACATAATATCACAGATCGCTCTTTAAAATAGCAGCCTAGACCGAGTACTTCAAAAGAGATGCTTAAAATTTCCTTTCCTAAACACACCGATCGAGGCTAAAAAACACAAGTGAATAATCTTACAGATTGCTCTTAATCATAGCAGCCCCCTGGCTTGAGTAAATGACTGGTATTAGTTATTTAGGAATTTCATAATTTCATAGATCGCTCTTAACACAGCAGCCCCTGAATCGATAAGTTAATTCAAAATTAAAATATTGATACACAAAAAAAAACATAAACATATTCATACCTGAAATCAAGGATGCTTTATTATATTACTAGGAAAAATTACAAGAAAATCTTTAAGTATAAAAACGACTGAAGCTGATCAATATTCTAAGAATTCGGAATTTCCTCTTCCTCCTGGGTCATAAGCCTATAAGCCCCGGTCCGGAAACCGATTTAACCACAAAAGGTCCTTCCCGGACCGGTGACAACTTATGCCTATTCTTGTTGGAATGGATCTTCCGAAGTACCAAATCTCTCACTTGAAATTTCGTGTACGCATATTGCGATCATGATATCGACGCAGCCCCGATGATACTTGGCTTCTTGAATCAAAGCTTGATCTCTTAATTCTCCGCGATGATCTCTTAATTCCTCGCGGCGATCAACTCGATCCGACGTTGGTCTACATACTTCTCTTCATCATAACACCGCGCTCGGTCGACACCATATTCACTTACGTGGGCAACATGGCTTCGGATCCATAGACAAGAGAAAAAGGAGAGCTGTCCTGTAGCCTGGCTAACATTAGTACGTAATCTCCAAAGTACCCAGGGCAATTCCTTAACCCACTTTCTAGCATACGGCTTTAAACGGTAAAAAAATTCTAGGTTTAAGACCGGTTAAAATCATACCATTAGCTCGCTCCACTTGTCCATTACTCCGTGGATGCGAAACCGAAGCATATTGTATCTTGACTCCCGGACTTTCAAGCATAATCCTTGAAGAATTCTGAAGTGAACTCGAGGCCCATTATCGGTAATTATACTATGCGGGACACCAAAACGTACAAAGATATTATATAAAGCTCGAGCAGCGGTGGTACTGGTGACGACTTACGCTTCAATCCACTTAGAAAATTTATCAACTGCCACAAAAATATGTGTAAACCCTCCTGGCGCTTTCTTGAATTGTCCAACAATATTCGGTCCCCAAGTCGAAAAAGGCCAAGTCATCGGAATTATCTGCAACTCCTGAGCTAGAGTATGAGGTTGTCGAGCAAACAACCGACATCCTTGGCAATTTTTAACTATCGGATGCGCATCATCGGTAGTTGTGGGCCCATAAAAACCCTGTCCGAACACTTTCCCAACTAAAGTCTTCGATGAACCATGATTGCCACAAATCCCCTTATGAATGTCTTCAAGCAACCGAACGCCATTAGAGACAGATACGCATTTCATCAAGATATTAACTCCACGTCGGTAAAGTTCTCCTTCAAGAATCAAGTAACTTCGTGCCCGAACCTCCAATCTTTGCTTCTCAACCTTGTCTTCCGGAGTTTTACCGGATTGCAAGTACTCGAGATACGGGGTACGCCAATCGGAATCAATAATAATAACCTCGGATAATCTGCTCCATTTCTTCTATCCGTAATTGGCCCCGAGCCCCTTGCCCAAGCTTATGCTATAAGATCGCCTCCTCGGCCTTCGCTTCCAAGACCGCTTCCGTACTCTCTATCTCTTTAATTGTAGTCTTGCGATCCATCTTAATGGATGGCTTATTTAGTACTCGAAGAAAAACACCAGGCGGAACCGCTTGTCTTGAGGATCCTAACCTGGCTAACTCATCCGCAGCGAGAATTATTTCCGCGCAGTATGTGAGAAAACCGCAGACCATCAAACTTGTCTTCAAGCTTCCTTGCCTCTTGGCGGTAAGCTATCATATGATCATCATGAGCATCTGCGCTTATTGTTCTTGGATCCAGATCGGTTGCCTTGGTCGTGCTTCGGCTCCTTCCCTTTGTTCCCGCGCAAATTGACCACGTTTGATTCTCCAGCAGACATAGTCATCTGCTATCTTGAAGCACTCGACGCTGTCATGGTAAGGTTTCGATTACGCCTTCCAATCTTGTGGACCAATGCTTCACTTCGGACGCCGACTTGAAACGCCGCAATTATTTGCTGATCGGGAACATTGGGGATTAAGGCCTTCTTGTTACGTAAACGCCTTCTTGTTACGTAAACGCATGATGGGCTTCTGTTTTAGCCTCGTTGAGGTCGAAGTAGTTTTCTGGCTTCTCACAAGTCGCCCGAAAATTCTCAACGAACTTTTTGGTGAGGTCACCCCAAGAAGAAATAGATCTCTCGGGTAGAGATTGTAACCACAAGCGTCTAGCCTGCTCCATGCACATGGGGAGATAATTCACTAACACAAAAGTATCTCCTCCTGCTGATCGGATGTCGGTTGTATACATACGAAGCCACTCGGCAGGAGGTGCTTTACCATCGTATTTGTCAATGGCCCCGAGGCTTAAATCCTCCGGGGTATTTGCAAATCCGCGAGTCGCGCGTAAAATCTGGGATTACGAGTATTCATCGTCTTCTAGACCGGTCCATACCGGTGATGGCGAGCGCCGACCGGGGTAATGTCGGTAGTTGCGGTCTCTATCATCATCGGAGTAATCATAGTAGCGATCGTCCTGGTTTCGGTCCCCAAACCATCATGGCGATCATTGTTGCCTTGCTCCGTGGGATGTGGAGGAGGAGGTGGTGGCGCCACCCGACGATCATTATTATTCTGTTGGGGCTCCTCGTCTCTATCTCTATTAGCTCGTCCCCGTCGATCTCGGTTATCTCGTCGATCGTCTCTTCTTCATCGGTCATGACGATGAGCATAGCGGCTGCCGTGTCCTCGATGATCATCACGTGGAGGATTTCCGCTCGGGGCGGCGCTGAAGCAGCCGGCCCATGCATGGTCGAACTAGTTATGCGTGGGCGGGGTGGAGCAGGATCCTACGGATGATCATCCACATGACCGGTCCGTCGTCGCTCATCATCTTCTCGTCTCCTACGTTCCTCCGCTCTCTCTGCATGACGGTTGATGAGCACATTACGAGCATCGCGATTGCCATTGATCGGTACGCGTAAGTCTTGATCCGGAGCGCGTTCGTGCTCGTCCGCGATTGCGGTATGTCGAGGTCCAATTCTTCCTCCGTAAGAGGCTCCTACAGCACCGGGCTCTTGCAGGCTGCTCCGAGTGAGAACGCGATCGATCGGAAGATTTAGCTCTGTCATGGACAACCTTGTTAGTTTGTAGAGCGATCGCGTCCACCAAGCTCAAAGCGCGTTGTAGCCCTTGTGTTGAGTTGAACACCTCCTCCGGGATTGTCTCTAGAACTTGCTTTACCCACAATGTTCGGATCGGTGACATGAAGACTCGGGCGCCGTTTAATTCAACCTCCATGGAGCCCAAATTCAATGCCCTACTAGAAGAACGATGGCATCCGCCATCTGCGGCATCCGCGTCGGCTATTATAGCCTCGGCGATGTTTCCGTCGGGTCTCCGGGCTGCTCCGGTAGTGGTCCAGTGGAGGGCGCAGCCGTGGCGAGAACACCCTCTCCACCTTGGCTGGTGCCAACGATGTTTGCGCGAGGGTTTGCGGTCGAAGCTCGTGGAGGTGGATCTTCCACGTCTATCCCGTATGCTTCACGCCGGCGGCGGTTTGCTTCGTCTCTCGCCATCCCGGCCTCTTCAGCAGCAGCTTCCTCGGGGTGAGTTCTTGAAGGACCGGGCCGATCATAAACACCTAGAAGAAGGATGGAGATCCTTCCACGAAGTCGTTATCGAGCTCGAAAGATCTGCTCAATGTCACGGACCGGGTACCGGTCTCGAAGAGTAAGCGGTCCGATGATTCGCGCTAAAGCTGCATCGGACTCGCTAGGATTCATGTATAGGGTTTCGATCGTGTCGGGTGATCGCGCTTCAAAAGCTGCAGCCGGATCACGAATCGGATTGATCTAGCGTAGTTTTCCGGCAGAATCAACTTCGAAGTCGAGGGACCCGAAGCGGATCTTGAAGCCGGGGCGAAGTCGACGTCGAACGAAGAAGCCATCAAACTCGCTGAGAACTCGCCGGGACCCCTTCCTGGCACGCCAAATGTCGAGTCTTAAACTCGGCACTAATACTACCCGGTCCCTCACGAGCGTGGAATTCAATGGTGCAATACACAAAACATACAAGAACGCGCGATTTTAGACAGGTTCGGGCCTCTCGATTGAGAGTAATACCCTACGTCCTATATGTTATGTATTTCCTTTAGCAGATTGCTAATTGTAAGTTGTTAGAGAGTTTTCGAGGGTCCCTGCTCCGCCTTATATATCGGGGGAGCTAGGGTTACATGCGAGTCCTAGTCGGTTACATGGATTACATATTCGGAAGCTCTATCTCTAAGCTTTTCTTGTTAAATTCGGAGTCGTAACGGACTACAAACTACTCTTTTGTTTGTCGCTCAAGTCATCATACGCCGGTCTTGACGCCCGCCTTATTTCCATACCGGTATCCGGAATCCTCTTGTTATTTCATACTGGTCGGAACCACTCGTGGGCCCTCTTCGCCGATCCAATCTTCATTGATTTGCTATCGTATCTTTAATTATCCATTCCTTTATCATCTCGTATACCCGTAAGGTAACTATACGACACTATAAGGAGTGCCTGAGGTCAAATTTGGTGAAATTAGCATAATGTGGAGATTTAAATTTACAAAATTTAAGGCTTAACAAGATAGGTTCTTTATTAGCAAAAATATTTGATTTTCTCCACGGAAACATATGTGACAAAGTGATTCATTGCAAAGTACATGTTTCAAGCTTTCCAAAAAAGTATTAATTTGCATTTTTCTTAGTTTCGTACTCGAAAGTTATTAAATTTTTAATTTGTTTGAAAGTTTGCTAGAATTACAAAAAGGCCATCGCATTATTTTTAAATGGAAAAAGGGCGCGCGACGAGGAGCTCGTCGGAGCAGGGTGGTGCTCTCGCCGGCGGTGCATTGCGGTGGTGCTCATGGTCCGGCGTTGGCCGCATCTCGTGTGTTTTGGCAGGGCGAGTCGTTTGGAATGTGTCGCGGCTACGGAGGATGGTCGACGCTTGGCCGCCACGGTGACGGTGTTGGAAGAACAGTCCGGCCATGGCGCTCGTCCTCCGAGTGGACGAAAACGAGGGGTTCCAGGGCCCGCAGCATCACCTTGGCGTGGTGAAGCTCTGCGCGGGGTTGGTTGGAGCATTGAAGGTCCGGACGTGGCTGGTGTCATGGGGGTTGGCGTGGGTCCGACGGCGACGAGCGGGGAAAAAGGCTCTTCGGCGATGTCCCGCACGGGAAGGGGTGGAAGTGAGCACGGAGCTTCGCAAGAGCCATGAGCAGTGGGCGTGGCGGCCATGGCGGTCGAAGGTGGGAAGTTTGCTCCTATTCCCGAGATTGGCGGGGAGGGGCGGCAAGTTGATGGTGCTGGGCGTTGCGTAAGAGCCGGGGGTGCCGGCGAGTGCCTCGTGCTGCTGTCTGGGGCGAGTGGGACAGCGGCGGCGCAGATGTTTCGGCGAGGGCGGCGCCCTAGTCACGACGGCAGAGGAAGAGGACTCGAGGGCGGCCATCCACGGTGGGGGTAGCTGCGTCAAATCCACGGAAACCGTTGATGCCGGACCCGTGGGAAGGCGTGTCGTGGCTCAAGGACGGCAGCATGCCTACCCGGCATGGGCGCCGGCGGAGAGGTGCTGCTGCCGGTGGCCCTAGGCACCGTGCTCGTTCTGTTCTAGCTAGGTTCTCGCATATCTACCAAATTGCCACTAACATGTTGTTTTTGTTTTGGCTAAAAACCCTAGCTCTGCTTAATATTTTTATGCCAATTTTTGTACACATTCATAAAATTATGCTGAACAACTTTTGTTATTAGCAAAAGTTGAGATTATGCTTGTAAAAAATCCTAAAAATTCAGAGATTCGATCTGTTTTGTGTGTTTATGGATTTGTTCTTTATTTGTGCCATGAAAAAAGTTCAGTAAAAATGTCCTAAAATCTTGTTTTGATCTCCTCTACCGAATGTGCAAAAAGATTGGTATGTTTTCTTATAAGGTCATTGAGTTTTGCAAAGCTAGGTTAAATCCAAATTAAAACCACATTCAAAACCCTAGATGGTGATTTTATGTGCTTACTCACTTAATTAGTGTTTACTCATGCAATTAGGATATTGGTATTGTTCACATGTTGCTTTTCGTGACATGGGATGTCACACTTGAGGCTTCGACGGCTTCAGCGGCTTCAACTTCAGCTTGGGTTATTGCCGGAAGAGGAGCTTCTTGGTTCAACGGATCTCCGGTTGGGTCGACCGGTATGTCTTGAACAAGATCGGTCACGGCTCCGAGAAGAGAGTTTTTCAACTCGTTGAACCGGTCTTTAGTTGTTTCGGGTAGGCATCGATCTTGATGAAATTAAAATCACATTCTTCGACGGGCGTCCATGACTGGATTGTTGCTGCAATTTGAGCACCACCCGAAGGGGCTATTGATTTTGAATGTTCCCGGATGCGCCAAGGGACATCCCACAAGGCGGTATCAAGATTCATACATTCATTTTGAGTGGTCCGATCCCCATTCGGATAATCAATGACCCTTCTACCGCTCGCCGCAAGTACTGTAGGAATGATAAATGGGATTTTAGTATTACGGACTAGTATGTGAGATTGATTATGAGAAGAATAAAGGGAAGGAGACATAAGACTATGAGCCAAGTCTAGAGACCTGCATTGGCCTTCTAGTTGGTGTTAGACTCGTTAGTCTAGCCTCCTTCTTCAACAGCGACGGATTTCTACTTCTTTAACTTGTAAAGCTTGCTGGGTAGACTCATGTGCTTCCCCGACGGCTTTTTCTTTATCCGCATGAGTGGTCTTGGCAGCTTCTAGCGCCCTGTTCAGTGTCGGCTCGCAGTTGAGCATTGTCCTCCTCTCGTAATTTTAGCAGACCGGAGGGTTTGTGACAAGATATTGTCCCGGGCGGTCGGTTCCCCTCCAGTTCACTAATGCGGACAGCATGCATTTCTTCAAGTTTCGGCCCTCTTGCAGAGCTTGTTCTTGATATGAGGCCATCCGAGAGATCGTTGCTTCAATTTTCTTGTGCGCCTCGAGTAGATCTTCGAACATTGTCAACATGTTCAAGACCGGTCGGAGCAAGTATGGATATTGGAATTATTGACGAACTAAATAAGAGAGAATTTTCACATACCTTTGACTTGATTGTTGAGGCGAACAATTTCCTTACGACGGTCTTCCATCATTTGATTGATGCGACCTAGATTTTGTTCCCGCCACAAGAGGTGTTCTTCACGAGACTGCAGACAAGCGGTCCGCATCCCAAGCTCTAGGAGTTGCTCGTTGAGTTTGGCTCGGTTCTTCTTCAAGCCGGCAGATTATGGTTGTTTTAGCTTCCAAGCTCTTTAAAAGGGTCTAAGAACTGAAAATGAGATGTGAAGTAATTTGCAGTAAATCTCAAACATAAGGCTTACAAGTAAAGTGGGTATGACATACCCGGCCTCGATTCATGGAAATTCTTCAAGGCTTCCTCCTCTTGGATGGAGTCCCATTTGACGGTCGCCACAAAAGTTGCGAGCTCCGCTAGCACTTGTCGATTGAGGTCTCACCGATGACCATTCGAGCGAGCTTTGGGCCGGCGGGAGTTGCTTGAGAGCGAGGGAGATGGGGCACCTCTTCATACTAGACCGGTCCTAGAGGGAGGTCCGGTGCGGCTTGAAACAAGGTTCCAGGTGTATTGGAGCTGCCGACCAAAGGATCGGTCGTGGATTCACCCGCAGCCTACCGATTTCTCCGCGACTTAAATACTAGGAGGAGTTGGAGTGGACCGATCTTCGATAGAGGCGGCAGGGATTTCTTTGTGATTGCCACACTCTGAATTTTAGCACCGAGTCGGTGGTCTTGGCCATTGTCTCGGAGGCTATGGCTGCGGTTGTGACCTCGGGAATAGCGGTCTTTGCTCGAGCCCGGCTTATTCCTAAGTACATTGGCGATGGAAGCTTGAAGATTCAGGGGGTGCTCCGGAATAAGAATGTGTTAGGACCGGTGTGAAAATCAATTTAGTGAAACTTACAAGGAAAAGACCGGTCTGATTTTGCGGAATACCTACGTAGAGGCTTTCCTGAAGCCGATCAATGGCTTGGACTTCTTTGCCTGGTGGTTCCCGATATGAACCCGCGAGGGTTTTGGCGCCGATCTTTTGATGAAAGATGAAGGTAACTCGATTTGGTGGGTGGAAACGACATTCATGACCCGACTACAACTCGTCCGAAGACGTTGCGCCTTAGCACTCGATACACCGCCTCCAATGGTTGCCGCAATCTTGTGGAAGTGCGACCACCGTGCACGAGGGCACTCGTCCCGCAAGCAATCGAAGAACTAGCAAGACAAATAAACAAGCACTGAAATTTCAAGATGGAATTGAAGCTCACAAACTAAGTTCAACTATGGTGGGGTTCCGTATACAAGTATACGGGTGGTTTAGCCAACGCGCGCGTGTATGATGAAGTAGCTAAAACTAACTTACGAATAAATAAAACCCAACTGTTCTTGGCAGCGGCCGGGGGTATAAAAATGTGGAGGGATGACCACATGGGTGTTGGGGTCGTTCTCCAATCCTAGGACGCGTCTTTAGTGGACTCAACTTGATACACGGCCCGTTGAGCCAAAAGCTGAACAGCTTCGATATCTCGCACCTAAACAAAGATATTGACTTGCTCTTGGATCCGTTGGAAAGTAGACTCCGTGAGCTTTCCATGGTGTGCTCGAACGCCCCAAGCAGAGTTTAGACAAAGTTGTGGAAGCCATCAAAAGTTGATCTTTTCTCGAGTCTGAATCCAGCCAGGTGCGAGTCTGTTTCCCTTTAGCTCCTGTCCATCGTTCCTAAGCGGAACAAGAGTGCAAATGTTTCCATGGTCCAAACTTGATTGAAAAGAGCCTAAGAAAGAATTCATCTGGATTGTTCAATTGTCGAGCACGAGCACGTCTAATTGGTACGAGTAATAGGGTCTTGATTAGGTATGGACGTATCGATGGTGCCGATGTCCTCATTTGTTCCCGTGAACCACCACTTGATCCTTCGAGCACTCCTCTTGGCAGCAGGTTGCGCCGAGGAGGTGGAGACTGTTTCTTTGTTGACCTCACCGCCTTGGGTGCCGGTACGAAGAGATGACTGCGATTTACGCGGTATGTTGACAAGAGGGTCCTTTGGCAGGGATGTGCCTTGGGAACCCCCGCTTGTAGCTTCATGAATAGCTGCCCGGGTAGCCTTGCGGTCTTGATCGAGCTTTTCTTGCTCATGACGCTTGTCTTCGGCCTTCCGGGTTGTTGTTCCCGTGTCTCCTGGCACAGTGGAGACAACCTCATCAATATCATCATCGGCGTTGAGAACTAATTTCCGTCGTTGAGAGCCGGGGCTTGAACGGTCTTTCTAGACCAAGTCGCATTTCGTGACGGACCGACAAGCGGAGGATTCGGAGCAGCGTTTGACTCATAATCTTCATAATCTTCACCCCACGCATCACCTTCAATGAGTGGGGGATGGCTTTTGAACCTATCCAGTTCCTGCAATATAACAATTCAGAATTGAAAATTTTATCATAAAGTATGAGATATTGCAATACCTGTTTTGTTCTTGAGAAGTCATACATACCGGAGCTCGGGGTTGGTCGTGTCTGTAAGCTAAATTGACCTTATTACAACTAGACCTATCTAGTCCGATTGAAGCATTTTCTTCAAATGCTTGGTTTTGAGCTAGAGGTTTGGGCGGTTGGTGCCATTACCGGTGTCATCGTTATTTTCCTTAAACATCCAACCGAGGCTCGGTCCGGCGTTTGATGGGTTGAACTCCGAGGGCAATGAAGCTCCGGATAATGGTCTCTGCTCGTGACCTTCTTCTCTTCTTTGAGGTATTTGATCATGGTCAACGGAGTAGCATCTTGTTCATCTTCAATCAATTCGTCCCTAAGATTCTCATGGTTCCAGCACGAGAGCTTTGGGGCTATCTCGGGCACGGTATGGAGGAAGGATCGGCTTTGGGTTGTCATAGACAAACCACTCATTTTTCCAGCCTCCTATGCTCTTGTTGAGCGATATTGACAAGTATTCTTCATTGTGTCGGCTTTGAATGCCAACACCTTCGATGGCATGGCGGTTATGGGTGGCTTGCAGCAGGCGAATTCAGAAAATATAACCGAATAAATTGAAATGGGGGCGGACCCCAAGAAGACTTCACAGAGATGAATGAAGAAAGCGGCGTGGAGGATGGAGTTGGGATTTAGGTTCACCAACTCCAGCCCATAGAAATGAGGGAGGCCACGGAAGAATGAACAGCAAGGGAGATCAAAGCCGCAAAGGAAAAAGAATGGAAGACTACCTGCTAGGTGTCTTCAAATCCCCGAGGGATGTCTCTTGGCCCAGGAGCATACCAGTTGATCATCGGTTTTATGGAAAGTAATAAAGCATAGTCTCTTGAAACGGACTCTTGCAATATTTGCGGTGTTCAAATGATACCGGAGGCTATACCTAACTAGGTGCACCTCATTGGTGCACCAGGTTTAAGAGTGGTCTATAGAAGATCGCAGAAGCGAGAGAATTACATTTAAGAGCGGTCCGTAGGGATCGCATGAAGCGGAAAAACATGGAAATTGAGAATAGCGGTCTGAAGAAATTGATTAGTGAAGAAAATAATGAAGAATAAATTAGTTGAGTCTTGCATTATTTGAAAGGAGTTCAAATGATCCAAGAGTCGGGGCTATACTCAATTGGGTGCACTCGACCGGTGCACCAGGAAAAGAAAGACTACTTGTGAGAAAGTACTCGGATTTTCATCACCTAATTAGGTGGTATGGTGAATAAAAGATCAATTTATTGGCTTTTAGAAGCCACACTATAAGAAGAAGTGTTTCAAAAGATGGAGTTCTTTTTAATTTCGCGCTGAAATTAGACCACGTGCGGAAGACCGGTCAGTCTTATTCAAGGAAAAATCAAAAATTACTCAGGGGTTGTTGTCATATACTTGCCTTATGGGTATGTTGTGATCAAAGGAATGACTTGTCGAAGATATGGTCGCATATTGGTGAAGATAACATCGGTCGGGAGAGCCCACAGAGTGGTTCGTAACAATCGGCGAGGGACATAACAACCACGATCATGACAATCGCTCTGTTCGTTATTACAATGACCGGTCAAGAAGAGATGACCGCTACAATCAACGTGATGACTGTCATTATGATCGTAACGGACGTGATGTAGGAACAAGATGGAGGGATGGAGATCTTCCAGGACATGACCGCGATAATCGTGATAGAGAGCCGGTGCGGGGTAACAACGATGGACAAGCTCCACCGGTGCCACCGCCTCCACCACCGGTGAACAATGATCGTCAGCCTGACCGCAGTCCGGAGCGAGGGAGTTACCGCTACGGTGACGACAAGGATAGCGACCATGATCGCAATTACCATCACCGGTGTCATCGGTCCCCGTCAAGGGTCCGGACCGACTTTGAGGATGATGAATATTCTGGTATCCCGGCGTTTACGCGTGATTTATGCATCTAAGAATACCCCAAGAGCATCAAGCCGGCAGGCATCAACAAGTATGATAGTAAGACCCCTCCGTAGAATGGCTTTGTATTTACTCGACCGCTATTTGGTCCGTAGGAGGAGATACTTTTGTGATGGCCAATTATTTGCCTAAAGAGTTGCGAGTCTGTATTTACTCGACCGCTATTCGGCCTATAGCAGGCTGGTCGTTTATGGTTACATTCTCTCCCTAAAGAGTCTATTTCATCGTCGGGGTGAACTAACCAAGAAGTTCGTTGAGAATTTCCAAGCTACTTGTGAGAAACCAGGAAACTTCTTCGAGCTTAACAAGATTAGGCAGAAGCCCAACGAGTCGCTCACTGATTACCTCCGATAGTTTTGTGCCAAGAAAGCCATGATTCCCAATGTTCCCGATCAGCAAGGGATTTCTACATTCCAAGTCGGCGTCCGAAGCAAAGGCTTAGTCCGTAAGATCGGTCGGTGCAACCGCAACCTCACATTGACGGCGTCGAGTGCTTCAAGATAGCATATCCAACGTGGTGAATCTGCGCGAGAACAAAGGGAAAGACTCGAAGCAAGACCAGGGTCACTAGCCTGGTTCCAAGAATAACAAACACAAGGCGGAGAATTTCATTGCTTGTTGTGGGTCGATATCGTGGAGGAGATCGCCCATCTCCCCCAAAAGGGGTCCGAAAGAGCGAGTTTCATTTGAAGAATTGTTGGAAAGGCCTTGCATGATTCATGATGGAAATCACAAGGCCAAAGAGTGCTTTCTTCGAAGCACTTTGCTTTGTATGCATTGAAGGTGGCTTCGTCGAGACCACGGGATTACAAGGATGATAAAGGCAAGGGCAAGAAGTAGGATGACGACAAGGATGATGATGAAGAAGAAAGCTTTCAGGAACCGCTCATGGAGGTGAATTTCATTTGTGGCGGTCCTAATTCTTATGAATCTAAGCGCAAGCAAAAGCTTGCGGTGAGAGAGATTAATGTTGTCGCTCCTACGACCCCGGAGTATCTATGGTGGTCCGAAGTTTTCGTTACTTACAGCGAGCTGATCAATCGGAGGTGCCTAAAGCTGGTCGATATCCGCCGATGCTCGGATCCGATCGTTCATAAGGTTCGATTGAAGAAAACATTCATCGATGGAGGAAGTTGTTTGGACATCCTCTTCCCATAGACTCTTCCGGAGCTTGGTCTCTCGGTTGATGATTTGGAACATAGCATTTCGCCATTCCATGACATTGTGCCTGGCCGAAACAGGTTATCCATTGAGGCAAATTACTCCGCCAATGATTTTTGGTACAAAGGAGAACTACGAGCAAGGAACTCATTACGTTCCGGATGGTTGATATACTCTGCATACCATTCATACTTGGCGGACCAACACTCGCCAAGTTTACGGCAATTTCGAATTACCAGTACCTCATGCTCGAAGATGCCATGGCCCGAGGGCGTCCTGTCATTCCGGTATGACATTAAGACCGCTTATGCTTGTGAAGTTCACAACACTGGATTGGCGACTCAAGCTAACATGGGGGTAGAACGACAAGAGATCGAGCAGAGCTGCTGACGTCGTTGAGTCCAAGCACCGCTTGAGGAAGAATCACCGTGCAAGAAGGTCGTGAAGGAGAAACTCAAAGCAAGTGCGGTGGCTTCCAAGACCATCCAGCTTGACGGAGCAGATCCATCCAAGGTAACTCACATTGGGGCTGACCTTGGGGATAAATAGGAAAGCACGCTCACTCTTTTCCTCCGGAAAAATAGGGATATCTTTGCATGGAAGCCTTTTGACATGTCGGAAGTTCCTAGGGAGAAGATTGAGCACGCATTGCTGGTGCGTCCCGACGCGAAGCCGATCAAGCAAAGACTCCGAAGGTTTGCTCAAAGCTGCAAGGAGGCTATCAAAAAAGAAATTACTAGATTATTAGTCTGTTAAGTTCATTAGGGAGATGTATCATCTAGATTGGTCGGCTAATCCAGTCCTTGTACCAAAGAAGAATACTAAGGATGAATGTGCCTTGCTTATACTGATCTCAACAAAGCTTGTCCCAAAGACCGTTTCATGTTGTCTCCGATTGACCAAGTTGTTGGTTCGATCACTGGCCGCGAACGTCTTTGTTTTCTTGATTCTTATTTTGGATATCATCATATTCCTTTGAAGGTTGAAGACCAGAATAAGACTGCTTTTATCACCCCTGTGGAGCTTATTATTATACGACTATGTCGTTCGATCCGAAGAACATCGGCGCGACTTACCAGCGACGTATGCAACCCCGCCTTGATTCTCGGATCGGCCGGAACGCTAAAGCATATGTAGATGACATAGTGGTCAAGACCCGGAAAGTCGAAGATCTTCTCTCTAACCTGGTACAGACCTTTAGCAATCTAAGGAGCTTTTCCATGAAGCTTAATCCAAAAAAGTGTGTTTTTGGAGTTCGATCCGGTAAATTGCTCGGATATTTGGTATATTGGCGCGGTATTCGAGCGAATCCGGAAAAGATCCGGATGATTATCGGTTATGAAGCCCCCCCCCAAGTTATTTGAAGGATGTGCAAAAGTTGACCGGTTGCATGGCCACGTTAAGTCGCTTCATTTCAAGACTGGGAATCGAGGGTCTTCCGTTCTTCAAACTGCTCAAGAACAGGATAAATTTGAGTGGGCAAACGAAGCTCGAGCTGCGTTTGATCAGCTTAAGGGTTACTTGACCAATCCACCAGTATTAGTACTCGTTGAAGCCTAATGAGACCATCCACTTATACATATCAGCAATCACTCATGTGGTGAGTACAATTCAGTGGTTGACCGACGGGAAGAAGGTCACCTCCAGTTAGTTCAAGCACCCGGTCTATTTCGTTAGCGAGGTCTTGATTGAATCCCGGTACGTTATCTTCGGATGCAAAAGTTGATATATGTTGTCGTTATTACTTCGCGGAAGCTTAAGCACTACTTCCAAGCGAACCCGATCGAGGTTAAGACCGGTTTTGCAATTGGAGATGTGGTGCGGAATCGTGAAGCGATAGGACAGGTTGCCAAGTGGGCAATCGTGAAGCAAACGGCGATCAAGGGCCAAGTATTGGCTGATTTCTTCACCGAGTGGTTGGAGACGCAAATTCCTCCGATTGTTCAGAATTTGGAATATTGGGAAATGTACTATGATGGGTCTATGCAGCTTTCGGGCGTGAGGGCTGCAGTATTGTTGATAACTCCATAGAAGGATTCTTTGACATATGTACTTTAGATGCATTTCGAGCATCAAACAATTTGACAAACTACGAGGCTCTACTTCATGGGCTCCGTGTGGCAATTTCGCTCGATGTTAAACGCCCGGACGTTTATGGTGATTCGATGCTACTCGTTAGTCGGATTAATAAGGCATAGGATGCGCATGATGATCATATGATGCCTATTGGCAGGAGGTCCGGAAGCTTGAGGATAAGTTCGACGGTCCGCCTTTCACTCATGTTTTGCGCGGAAATAATTATGTTGTAGATGAATCAGCCGGATTAGGGTCTTCAAGGTAGGCAGTACCGCCTGGGGTATTTCTTCAAGTTTTGGATAAACCATCTATAAAGTTTGTCAAAAAAGAGTACGGTTGTCACACCCAGCTTTAAAGATCGAAATCGGATACGTCCGTATGCGTGCCCAGGAACAAGTTTTCACGCACACAGGACAATTCATGTGATAAAAGAACAATATCTTTATTATATCAATAAATAATTACAAAGATAAAAAGATTACATAGCGGAAATAAAATCTAAGCATAGACTCCATCGAACTCCATAGGTAATCGACCGTAAGACCGCACACCTAGTCTTCACTCCATCGTCTCCATCAAATGGTCGCATCTTTCATCCTTGGCTTCCGAGCAGCAACATGATGCAAAAGAGGGGAGCAACAACGTTTGAGTACATAAAGTACTCAGCAAGTGAGGGAAAATTATGACATGCAAGCTTATAGAAGGAAAGGCTAACATAAAGTTTATTGCATAGAAAGCACCTATGTCTAAGTTCATTTTATTTAAAGCAACCTATTTACTAAGTGATATTAACCCAACCTCAAACTGCAATACAGGCTACCCTACCTGTATTGAACCACGAGCTACACTACCCAAATCTGGTTACCCTACCAGATTTAACCATACCAAACCCTCTACCTCGTGTGAGGATCCAGGCCGCTCAGTAACCGTGAGCACGATCGTTATAACAGTTTTACACTCTGCAGAGGTTGCACAACTTTACCCACAGGTTGGTGATTCCATCACCCGTCGGTGACTAAAGTCTCCATGTTGCCAAAACACTTCCGTAGGTGTGAGGCCAGGAGATCACCACATGGTCTTTCAAAGAGCTTCCCGGTCTGCTAAAGCACGCACGCTAAGGTTTCACCGCTGCGGAAGTACCCCTTCCTACGAAGCCCCCTTCGGCGTCGTGGCTAGAAGTACCCCTTCATCACCCGAGGCTGAAAATAACCCTATCGTCCTCCTTCCTCGATGCCCGCAGAACTGGAAAGTGATCTTCTAATTAACCAAGCCTACCCATATCAGCCTGTGCTTTGCGCTGTTGTCCTGGGTGGCCGCTCCACAAACCGGTCCTTAGAATCCCAAACAGGCACTACCGCAACCAATGGTACTCAACCTAGTACCCGTGCATACCCGCACCATCATCATCATCCTCCTGTTAGGATTACCTAAGTTCCATGTTGCTAAAAAGAGATTAACCCCATGATGATTAAGTTCAAGTGAAATCATTAATCAATATTGGTTATCATATTTTAATCCCTTCAAAGCATTCGAAGCATGACGTACCCTCAACTATACTTACTACACCCAAACTAGGCGACAAGGAAAGGATTACAACAAAGTCTAGTAAACCCTAACATGGGATTCAAATTAGACTTGCATGCATGAAATTAAATTCAGATAGAAAGAAGGTAGGAGCAATGTGCATCAAGGACACTTGCCTCTTCCTTCGAATTGCTGCTCAAAGACTATCATTTGTCATTTGTCTTGATAATCGACACATGATCTTCATGTTCCAAGTATTACCTTCCAAGCGTATGCCTATTCGCGCACAAACAATAACAAACATTCAAGCTAAGGATAACATGCAACAACAATATGCTCATCACAAGATAGGAAGGAGGATAAAATGAGCTCACTAATGCAATATCGGAATGTTGTGTGCTTGTTGGTTATGGTGGAAGGTGGATAGAGACGTGGCCTTGAGAGGTGGTGTCGATTGAACATGATGATAGTGTGGTAGTAGTCTGTAGTCAGGTGGGATTATGGAAATAGTGATATGTTGTCAAATAGTGATGGCATAATAAGAACAATCATTACCAACATCGGGCCTAGGCTGCACCACTATTGCAGAAAACACGAGTGCGTTCCTGGAGACCGGCTGTAGACATAAAGCAATGGTTTATGTAAGAAAATTTGTACTGTTGTGCAACATATGTATGGAAAACGTGTATGATTTTAAATGGTCTTTATTGGAGATAAAGGAGAGAAAACGAGGCAAGGCCGTGTAGCAGCAGCTCACACGCCGAATGCGTTCCTCGAAACATGGAGCCTAATCTTGGCAAATCCTATTGTGGAGATAATAATGATTACCAGGACCACATATATAGTGAAATTTTATAGCAAAGAATCATCTGAAATCCAAGGAATTAGAGATCATTTTACCGATGGGCGTGCTGGATACATAGAACCGGGTACAGTGACCGCGCACAGATTGCATGAACAAGATATTTGCGTTCCCGTTGATTGGATGCAAAAATAAAGATTTGGTTTGAATGTATTTGTTGCTGATCATGTAGAACACGGGAATGATAAGGTGGCTTTGACTAGGATTCACCTGAACTATTGATCATGACCCGGAAAGGTGGAGAGGTCATACTGCGACAGTTGAAGCGCCAACATCGTTCCTGGAAGCCTTGAGATGAATCACCGCACGACCTCCTCCTTGAGAGGAGTAGACGCCCTGGAACACAATGCGAAATAGAAAGATAATTCAGAACCATCAACGTTTTGGAAGAACAAGAGTGGAAGTTATCGTCGCTTGCCCTGGACGCGAGCAGACGGGAAGCAGTGGTCATGGCGCAGCAGCTCCTGGCATCATTGTTACTCCTTTGGTCATGAGTTTTTGATATGATGCAAAGGACATGTAGGCGCACATTACTGTAAAGTTTGGCAAGAATTGGCGGGATGGATCGGTGGGGAACATGAACGTGGGTAGGAACCGGGCACAGGCAACTGGATGCGACCCACAGGTGAGAAGTCAGAGAAGAAATCGACTCCACAAGTCGGAGAAAATGGAGAGGCGAGGCAGGGGATCGTATGCTGTGACAAGGGCATATGCTTGGTTTTACAGGCAACGGGGTGGAGGGGAGACGGGAGGAGAAAAGCTGAAACGATCAGCCATTATGGATGGCGTTTCATCTGCCTTGGTGGGAATTAATGAAGCATACATTGGAGAAACAGTTTTGGCTTAGTTGTAGGCGTGAGTGCTTTTGATTCCTTTTACTATTGAGAGCTGCGAAAAACAACCATGGAAAGAAAAGGAGAGGAACGTCCATGATAAGGGAAGAAGAAAAAGTACGATTGGTTTTTCCCATGTTCAACGTGTGAGAGTTGGGTTTGACTTGGAGTTTGGGCTGGTAACGTGAGAGAAGAAATTAGGCGAAAAAAAAACAAAAGGAAGCCTCAGTTTTGGAAATCATTTCCAAGTAAAGTCTTTTGTGCTTTGAAAATAAATTAAAATTTGAATTTAAAATAATAAGTTTCTTCAGGAAAGTTTTGAACTACATAATAATCTTATTTGAATAATTTATTAATCAAATCTAAATAGTTAAAAGATAAAGCAAATCCTTTATAATCATTTGAGCCAAAACTTTTTATGCAAACAGATTTATAAAAAAATCATGCCAATTTTTAAGATAAAATAATTTTCATTTTCAATAAAAAAATCATAACTAAAAAATATTTGAAATTAAAATAAATTCTATGTTTCTTTTTGAAAAAGCTCACATCCCAAAATAGAAATTTTGGGGTGTTACAACGGTCCCGAAGCAATGCAGACCGGTGGAGCGGTCCCGAAGCAGACATGATCGGTGGAGCGGTTCCGAAGCGGAACGGACCGATGGAGCGGTTCCGAAGCGTAACAAACCGATGGAGCGGTCCTTACGATTGAAGTTATGATAATTGATATTGATTGGCACACCCCATACATTGAATATCCGTGATCCGGTGTCGTACCGGAGGATAAGGTTGAATGGTAAAGATTGGAGATCGAGCCCGGAACTATTTGCGCGTGGAAGAAGAACTCTATCGGCATGGAGGCGATAATATTTTGATGAAGTGTCTACCTACAACCGATGTCATCCAGCTTGTTGGAGGAGATCCATAGTAGTATTTGTGGGAATCATACGTCTTCAAAGACACCGGTCGCTAAAGCCTTCCGACGGAGATTTTACTCGGGCAACAGCTGTTGATGATGCCCACGGAGTGGTGAAGGTTTGTGAAGGCCGTCGGTTCTTTGTGGGCCAATCTCATGTGCCTGCTCATGAATTGCACATGATACCAATGACATGGCCATTTGCTACCTAGGGGCTTGATATCGTGGGACCATTCAAAAAGGCATCCGGAGGCTTCACTCATCTATTTGTTGTAATTGATAAATTCTTCAAGTTTAGCCTTATGAAAGGAACATATGGGCTAAAAAAGACTAAAGTTTAGCTCTTGAAACTAAAAGATGAAAAAAAAAAAGCTAAACTTAAAAAAAACACTAAACTTTAGCCTTAAAGTTGACCAAGCCTTAAAGTTGAGCACTGAGCAGGCTAAAAAAAGCGAAGGGGGCACGGCAGAGAACAGTTCTCGACCTGAGACACCGCCCGTCGACACGCCGCCTCGACTCGACCCCTCCTTCGGTCTCCGGCGCACCTCACTCAATCGACGGACCACGGACCTCCGTTGGCTGCCATGGCCGCTGCCTACCGCCGCCTCCTCCTACTCCGCCACCTACCCCAGCAGCACCATATTGCCTTGGCTACTCCCAACCTCCACGCCGCCGCCGCCGCGCTGTCCGCGCCGTCGTCGCGCCCCTTCGGCTTCTCCACTCCCCAGCGCGTCGAGCCCCAGCTCGGGATCTTCCGCCCCGGTGAGCGTTGATTCTACTCTCTCTCGAGGATTCGCGACCTGATTAGCATCAGCAATTAGCTTGAGCACGGTTAGCCAGCTGCCACTAATGCCGATTTCTGAGTTGTTTTAGAAATTGATAAGAACTCTGTAGTTGTAGGTAGCCGGTAACCTGATTGTATCCTTAATTAGGAGTGACATACACCTAATGCTCATGCCCTGATATCAATTTCTATACTCGCTTCAACAAGGCAGCTGCTGTACCACCTTCATGTTTCACTTCCAACTCATCATCATGATTCATGATAAGGTTCACCTATGCAATGCCATGTCGTTGGTAGCATTTCAGAAATCCGAAAAAAATGAAATAAATCAAACTTAACTGATGTTCTTTGCGAATTAGTATCTTGGCTGCCGCAAATTATTACTGTTAAAAGATTTTCTGCTCCAGCTGTTGAACCATGTTCTTGCTTTTCCAGTCAGTGCTCCTATGTCTAGCTTCCTGCGAAGGAATCAAGAGTAGTTCGTCCTATTTGGTTATCAAGCTGAAAACACTGTTAGTTGCATATGTATGTGACGTATCAGCTTTCCAATGCTAGTGACCAGGAACTATTGGCTAAAGTTATGTTAGCTCGACTGAATGTTTAAATGGGACGATGACCACTGGCTACTCACAAAGTCACAAACTAAGAACTAAAGTAGTGTTAAGTGAATGGGCTTTGAAAGTGACTGTTTTGGTTGCAGTCTTAGCAGTAGCCTCTTTTTTTTTTTTTTTTTGGCATTTTTGGTTTTTCTCATATACATCGAATTCAAAATTCGTTTGGTTATGTTCTCCCTAGTGGATAAGAACTGTGGACATTGTTAATGGAGCAAACTCTTTGTATCTGCTAGGAAAGATACGATTTTCCGGACCAAATGATAAGCCCAATCAAAAGGCGGTTTTGAATGCCAACTCAGAGATTAAAAATGGAGTTGGCTAAACTTTATTGGGTTTGGGTCATCTATCTGATTGACAGTTGTATTGTTTTCTTATGATGGTTCTACAGCATTGAACCTAGGATATCTAGATATTAGCATAATTTATATCTTTATTTATTTGTTTATTTAGGGTGTGTTTGTTTTCTGGGGTCTAAACTTTAGAGCTGTCACATCAAAAAGAATCTTACTATTTAAAAGTAGTAAATAAAGTTTAATTATAAAATAAATTACAGGCCCCTAGACTAATTTACGAGACGAATCTAATGAGGTTAATTAAGTCGTGATTAGAAGACGGTTACTGTAGCATCACTTTAACAAAATCTAAATTAATTAAGCTTATTAGATTCATCTCGAAAATTAGCACCAATCTGTCAATAGGGTTTTGTCATTAAATTGATCGAAATATTCATAAATAATAAGATTCTCTTTGATGTGACAGTGCTAAATTTTAGAGGGCAGGAAACGAACAGGGCCTTATTTATATCTTCTTGTTTCTGTCTATGTTGTCTACAGTATTGAACCTAGGATATCAGATGTTTTTGAATCACTGTGATTAATAGGCCTCTAATTCTATCCTTTGGACACACGTGTTGTTAGTCAATGTTATATCTGCACTATTTATGATCCCTCATTTTTTATTCCTTATTAATGTAGATATTATGATGACCTTTTTTCTTTATGTATTCCTGATTGAGACTTATATGATCTCTCATTTTTTATTCCCCAGTAATGTAGATGTTATGCTCATCTTTGTTCTTTATGTTTTCCTGATTGAGACTGTCCGCATTAGCATTAATATTCTTCACTATCCAAGTCCAACTCTGGATCAAAAGGCAAAATAAAAGTAGGATAATGTTATGGTATGTGAATTCCATTGCGTCCCTGGTAGAACCGTATAAGTATGACTTGAGCACTGACTTAAATTTACTTCAGAATGGTGGAAATTTGTTGCAGAGCCTAGAAGCACATATGTGTTTTCATTTTTTTTCTCTGTGATTCGAGTTGATGTATTTCTGCGCACTGCTAAACATGTAAACTGCATTTTTAATTTTTGAATGCGGTTACAACTTACACTGCTTGAGTTTCCTTTTGTGAATGACACTTACAAAGTACTTTTTTTTTGCCAGGTTTTACAAGTAACAATTATTTCAATTATAGCTGGCATCACAAGTTGGGTTTAACTGTTGGTGCAGTACTTATTGGACAAGCAGGTAGACAACTTCATATATTATTATAATCCTCCAAGTCCTTGCATCTTGTTCTTTCCTTCCATGCTGATTGCTTACTTCAATCCTTAGAGTTTTTGTGCGCAGTTGTTGATGAACTCAGTTTGGGCATGTATTTCGTTTATTTGTTGTATCACTATTCTGAGTGCTATGAATTAAATGTCCTTGCATCTAATTGAGGCAGCAGTATTGATATACCGTTTTTATGTTCCTTTTCCAGAATACTAGACCTTTGCCTGGATTATTTATTATAATCATAAGTGAATATAATATAATAAAAAGAATCATATAGTAACCTTCTTGCATAACTATGGCTGATGTTTCCTCTCAATGCTTGAACACCCACACCTGATATGGACCAAACTGTCTCACGACGTTATGGACCCAGCTAATGTAGCGCATTAATGGGCGAACAGCCCAACCCTTGTAACCACCTACAGCTCCAGGTGGTGTTCATATTCATCGTAACGACCTTAATGACTTATCCCTTTATTGTTTCCTTAGCTTCTATAAACTTGTTTGATCCCTGGTCCTGCCTTTAGCACTCACTCTTTAGCACTGCTGGATGCTAAGCTCACACCTTACACTTTTTTTGAATGCACAATCATTTCATTAAAAAGAAGATCAACCTTACACTTCATATGTTAATTCGTGTGCATGTATTTATCTGTGTGTAACTACTGTGAAAATCATTAGGATTGCATTCTAAAGACACTATAAAGTATGAAGTTAGTTTCGTATTTGTGCCTTGCAGTACTAATTTCAATCTAATTACAGCCTTTTTTATTGGTCTGAGCGGAGGCTCTGCATTAGCTCAGGAAGACCCAGTTGGTCTAGCAGCGGCAGCAAGTGAGCAAACTGAGGGAAACACTATTGGTCTACAAAGGATTGAAGATGGCTCTGTGATTTCAAATGAACACACAATCAAATGGAGAATCTTCACTGATAATGCACAGGATTATTTTCGGAAAGCAAGTAGCACAATATCCCTTTGTTTGCTTGAGATAACTTTTGGGTCTATCAAGTTTCTCAGGGATTATATAGGCTCCATATTTTCTTCTTAAAGTATTTTACCCTAAGAACAACCCATAAATCATACTATAGAACTTAACCTTGTTTTTTCTGTATGTCTGATTTTTTGAACCTGTTTGGCTTGTGCCCAGCAGGGCACCTGGAACTGTGGGTATAAGCCTTAAATTTGACCATTTGGCTTCTGCTGTTTCACATCATACTGGATATGTTATTTACATTCACCTTAATGCACTTCAAATACGAAACCATTATTTTTTACTCAGGAATAAGCCAACTGAACTTTACAATTTTGCTTACTGGTCAGCTATCAATTTAATTTGGTCCTCTTGTCATCTAGATTTCAGCAAATTCCAATTACTGAGTGAACTTTTATGTAAACTATGTTCTGGATTCCACTTATTCCCTCGGTTCCAATTGTCATTCTTGCTTTGCATAAGGTATATAGAAGATGTTACGAACCTTGACAAGCACTTGTTTAGGTATATATAAAATGCTATGAATCTGGACTCCTAGAAACATAGCCTGAATGACAATTTGGAACGGAGGGAATACCTATTTATTACTTGGGGTTGTCCCATGGAAATTTGCTCGCTCAAACTCAAAGGGCAAGCTTTGCTTCTTATTTCATTTTTCGAGGATCGACGGATCAAATGATATTTTTGTTCTAATTTCTTCCACTTCTTCTCCCTCTGAATCAAATCAAACTTTTTTTTTGCCATAATGTGCCGTTCCTATTATTCCCAAGTATATGGTTCTAATCCTAGATGAAAAAATAAATAGAAGGAATGGGTGAGAGATCTTGTAATGCCTTAGTTTTGCTTTGTGTATGAGAGATCGAGAATGAATGGGTGAATCTTGATTCTCTTTTACTTCTGATTTTGATATTAACTTTTCTATGCATCTTGTAGAGACAACTGGATGAAGCCGAGAAGTTGTTCCAGTCTGCCCTACATGAGGCCAAAGAAGGATTTGGACTGAGAGATCCACATGTTGCCTCAGCCCTTAACAATCTGGTAAAAGTTGGACTTCTTGTCTACTAGATATTGACAACTGAAGTTGTCTTCTTTAGAGTTAAAAAAGAATCTGCAGTATTTAGGTTGAATCAGTATTTTACATGTTAACCATGAGATTTATATTCTTGTTTTTGTTAACATGATATTTGGACTTCTAGTTATCCGAGTCCGATAGTGCAATTCATTTTAGAGAATCTCGCTGGATGTATTGGCTGTCTGTGTCCAATCAAGCTCTTGAATCACTGTTTTGTTTAGCCTTTATTTTACGCGGTGGTTTTTGCTACACAAGTTATCATACTTACAGGTTTAGATAAATGATTAATTTGGTTTTATTTTCTTTCACAAACTTTCGTGACATGAGTCTTTGGAATAAATGACACATTTCTTTAACCATTTCTATCCTAAATTCTTGCAGGCAGAGTTTTATAGGTTAAGGAAAGAGTATGGGAAAGCTGAGCTATTATATCTGGAAGCAATTGAAATCCTGGAGGAATCATTTGAATCTGATGATATTAGGTTGATTATAGACTTTGTTTTTCTCTCTATTATCTTACAGAGTTCCAATTCTTTCAGAAAAGAAAAGAAAGTACTTTTTTCTAGTTGTTGGTGTTTCATGTACTTATATTTAAGGGAAATACAACGGTGCCTACGGAGATGGGCGTTAACTATGACGCCATGCCCTTTCCGTTAGCAACCAGGCTGCATCTTATCACCATCTCTCTACTCTCATTCACACGATTGTAGTCTCTCTCTCTCTCTCGAAGCCATGGGTGGGGTTGGAGACAAGGGTGTGGGTGTTGCTGTTAGGCATGGCACAACAAGGTGGTTACCACTGGCAGGGTAGCGTATCGCCGGGAGCTCCACACTGGCCGTTAGTTCCGGCGAGGCCCTACCCTGCCCCGGCAGGGCAGCAGAAGTTGAGCATCTGTGAGATGTTCATGATGGCTAACGGAGCCGTCAATCCAAGGACTGGGAGAGATGCAGCATGGTCGTAGGATCTAAATTGAATGATCAGATAAATAGAATGCCCACCCTTGTGGACACAAAATCTGCTTTGTATATTTAACATGTTGAAGCTATCCTAATGGCATTCACTGGGGCCAAGGTTTGCCATACTAATGTAGTACCACTGGTCCACAATATTACAAGCAGCAGAAGCTTGCTGAAATGTAGTTTGTAAATCAATTATCTATCTATTTGTTTCTATGCTTGATCATATCTGTTGGAACATTTGACGCGTCATATCTCATATATATATTTTTTAGCCAGTCCACCATATGAGTTTATCTATCATTCTGTCAAATGTATCTTATTGTAGGGTTGGAACAGCTTTGCATAGTCTTGGAATATGCTATCATCTTCAACACAAGTTTTCTCAAGCTCAGGCATGCTATGAGGTACCTTTTTGTGGTCTTATGATTCTATCTATCTGTTCAACCTTTTTGGTTCAATAACTAGGCTGTGCTTAGACTATTCCAAAGTTTCCTTTCCTTTCTAATGTCTTGTAATACGTGGCTGGCAATAATCTGTAGTTATGGTGATATATGTAGCTGAAACAAGGCATATTAATTAGTAATTTATTGAACCAACTTCAATATTGATTAACTAATAATTTATTGAACTTTGAACCAACTTCAATGTTGATTAATTAATAAGAATTAGCAAAATATTTAGATGTTTAGTCTGCAATTTAAGCAATTTGAGCTGTGAGACTCCTGGCTCGATGCGGCACTTATATAGTCATGCAGAATGAAGGTAAATGAACTGCCAATCATATTAGTACTTCGTAAATTTTGTTGGGCATATGTATTTTCACTGTCAATTTGAATTTGCTACTTACACCTTCTTTGTTTCCTTTTTTTTTTGTTCTTTTGCAGCGCGCTCTGAAGGTACTCTACTTAACTTTTCCTGTGCATGCTTTTTTTCCTATATGCAACATATATCGTCTCCAAATCTGTGCTGCCTATGTATCATAATTGGCACCAATATGCAAAAGTTCACATCAACAATAGCTTAATTAAGTTTACACTATTATACTTGACTACACTTTGTATCTTTTTTTTTTGAAGGGACAGTTATACCTGTTTGTTCTCGAGTTATGGTATCCAAGTAGGCTTAATATAATCTGTTGGTAGTATGTCAAATATTCGCTTGCATCGATCACCGTGCTCCACTGTAACTGTGTATCACCACCTGCACCCTGTTTGATAGAAACATGAAAACGAAAATGAAGTGTCAATATACGTCATTCTCTTTTTACAGTACAAGCTTTGTCAATTTTAATTGCCATCTGTAGATAGAAGGACGTGTTATGGGGCTTGGCCATCCGGAATATGCAAGCACAATGTTCCTTTTAGGAAAGGTACACTGCTTTCTTACTCTTAATATTGCTGCTGCATCTTTTAATTACTTATTTGAGAGTAGCCATCCATATGGTTCATGCCACCTTCCCAACAATCCCATAACATCCATATAGGGTATTTATGCTCTTTTGCTGTTTAAGATACTACTTTGCATTCTTAATCTTGTTCTGTTCTTTGCAATCATGTTCTTGAATTCATTTCTATGCCATATATAATTTTTAAGGGTCTAGATGGACACATCAGTATCATACTATCTTTCTTCTTGAGCCTTTTTTTTAAGCTTCCATCATCCAGTCTTTTTCCTTACATTATTTACCCTATGAATTCTTAAGAACAGTTGCCTTATCCAAAGAAGAGAGGGCCTTTAAAGTGTCATGAGTCATGCATTACTACCATTTCTATTAGCATGATCAATAAATTTCCATCCCCCTGAACATTATCGAGGTAAGCAGTGAGATAAACATCAAGGTATGCTGATGTAGTTTCAGTAACCTTGTGACACTTATGCAAAAACTCCTTAAACTTTGTAAATATATTTGACATTATTCATCCACAATGATGAAGTAAGAACTGAGTTTTTCTTCCTTGGTGTTAATAGTTATTCATAGCCACACAGAGTAGTTTCAATCGTCATGCATGGGTGAACATTTGTAACATGTGACCCATGACACTGCTAGGCATACTCATGAAACTTATTAGTACATGGGTGAACCAATGAATGCAATCCTGTCCATTTGCACATGTTGCCAACCCTTGTCATTGCAGAACAGATAATTCCATATAATAAATCGTGCAAAGATTACTTATTTTTACCGTGGGATCAATTTATCTTTTAAACTCTGAATTTTTGTGCCACATAAGCAAATTGTGAAAAAAACTGCAGCATATGGAAAATAATTCCTTTTTGCTCCTAGGTGCTAAATCTACAAGGAAAAAGAAAAGATGCAGAATGCCTTATTGAAGAATCGATTAGGATACTGGAGGTATGTTCGCTATTCCAATTTATAGGTCCTTGTCCTTTTAGTGTGCCTGCAAGTGCTTTATGAAGATTATGGAATTGTCTTAGGAATCTGGGCTTGGTGAGTCACCTACATGTATACAAAGAATGCGATATCTCTCTACGGTAAGATCACATTCTGTATCATTTTGATTGTCTGCAAGTAGGCATTCTAAAGCAATGCTGAGGGTTCATAGAAATAAGGACATGAATGAGGTGTCCAAGAATTATGGCCTGAACTTTCATGGCATTGAACAAGTATCAAACCTCCTGTAGTTCAAATATAAAAATTACTCTCCAAGTGCAACAATATGATTGAAAGTGAGTCAAATCTCCACAGCAGGAACACACTTATGGTATGGCCAATAATGAAACATGTTTAACAGGACGAATAAAAGAGAGGCTAGCAAATAGCAGCAGTAGTCTGTTGTGTACTCCTTGCAACAGAACCAAACCAGCAGAAATTAGATCACATCAGATTGTGCACCAACTGGCCTAATTTGAGTACACTGAAAATATCTGAATTTGTAGCGTCATGTCACCTAGGTCCCTAAAGTCTGAAAATGCAGATTTGGGCCTATAAGCTTTCTAAATGATTCACACAAGCTCAGGGTGTGTTTGGTTGGGCTGTGGATGTGGAAAAAGCTGGTGTCGGCTGTGGGCTGTGGATGTGGAAAAAGCTGGTGTCGGCTGTGGGCTGTGAGAAAGTTGAAAGCAGTTTGGTAAAACAGTTGTGGCTTTTCGAAAACTAACAAGCGGACCCTACTTGTCATGTATATATACGTACATATATACACACATATATAGTTATATATACATAGAATAATTATATTTTATACATATATACATAGTTGTTCATATTTTTTGATATTTATCAATTTATTTATATCATATATAATATAAGATATATATATGCATGCATATAAATAAATAGATAAATATATATACGTATATATATATATATATATATATATATATATATATATATATATATAGGCAACGTATCCTATGAGAACCAGGTTCGTGTGAGAACTATGAGAACTCCAATATGGGCCACATGATCTTGATCCAATAGAGTGCATGAATTTAGGTGGGAGGGGGATTTGCAAAATCACCGCCTACTTAATCATACTTTTGCAAATTACCCCTCCCACGTCTCTCCTTGGATCAAGATCATGTGGGCTAGATTGAAGTTCTCATAGTTCTCACACGAACTTGGTTCTCATAGGATATGTTGCCATATATATATATATATATATATATATATCTTACACATATAAACTTATTGCTAGTATATATATGTATATTTGTTTATTTATATCTATCTTATACATATAAACATATATATATAAGATATAAATAATATATATATATATATATATATATATATATATAGATATATTAAGATATATCTTATACATGTATACATATATATAAAAGATATATCTATATAAATAAATATATATCCTATAAGGAAGCATTTTTTCTACTCCCGGTGTAGTTACTCTCATGTTTGTATCTCTTCATACTTGGGGTCTCTAAAAAAGTATGTACAAATACTTGATTTTTAAAAATGGTACGTGGACATACTCATGTTTTTATATGAGGATACATTAAATATATGAACATACTCCTTTCTCTATATAGAAAGGAGATATATCACAAGGTGCAAAAATATATGAGTTCCACTCAAAATTTTTCATGGTTATCACTTTGTAAATTCTTATTTTAGGTATGTACACATACTCGAAATGATAAATGGGTATGTACACATACCCAAGGTGGTTTTTCAAACATGAGAGTAACTACACCGGGAGTAGAATGTAATTACCCTATCCTAAATATATACATATATATATATATATATATTATGTATATACGCATATGTATACATACATGTATGTATATAGGTAATTTATTCAAACTTGTAAAAGCCAAAGTCCAGTAAAAGCACCTCCATACCTACTTTCGTAAATGAATTAGCAAAAAGCTGCTTTGGCTTTGGCTTTTGTTGGCGACCAACCCCGATTAGGCTACTTGGATTTTTGAAAAGCCAAAGCCGGAAAGCACAACCAAACACACCCTCAATACCATTTGCTAGTCTACATCTGGTCACTTTTGTGTGATATGGTGTCCGTGTGTGCGCTTGGAAGATCGTAGAGGCGAGTGAAGCAAACAAAGGGACTGCGAGTTGGAGCGAATCGGGTAACGAGGCAATGGTGAAGCAGCGAGGTCGTCGTCGTCGCCGGTCAGGAACGTGATTCCAGCCATGGCGATCGAAGACGGTCTCGCCAACAAGGGAGACTATATTTCTTCGATAATCCGATCTCCTAACAACGTGCGGCCTTTATAGACTTAGGCGGCATCTAACAAACCTTGATCAATCTTACAAATCTGAACAAACTTCTAACAAATCTGCTACTCTATTATTCCTCTAACCGAGCAACCACCCGACGCTTTGCCACTTTGCGCGTCGGTTGCAACCTTATCTCGGCGTCAACGTCGGTAATACTTGTGGCCCACAAAGGAGTCCACAACATTAACCCCCTCCGCGACAAACACTTCATCCGCGAGCTGAAATGTCGGATAGCACTTGGTGAACTCCAACAAACTCCATATCGCATTCACACGTGGCTGTCCTTCCCATGCACCAAGAGCTCCTAGCGCGCCTCTCGTTCGAGCAGCGCACACGACTTGCGCCGGAGTAGGCAGTACTCGTCCGTGGAGAATATCCGGCAGAGGCACGACGAACGGCGACACGGTGCCCTCAAACTTCTTGAGCAACGAAACGTGGAACACCTCGTGGATTTTTCCTTGGCGGGAAGGCGGAGCTTGTAGGCAACGGTACCGACCCTCTCGCACCACCCGGTAAGGCCCAAAGTAGCGAGGGCCAAGCTTGGACGGAGAAGTTGGGGTAATGGCCGAACCCAATCTCCCACCGAGAACTCAAGGTCACGCCGGGTCGGACGATTCTTTCATCGTTTGTCGGGCCTAAAGGAGCCGCTCCTTGATTTCGGCTAGGAACTCGTCTCGCTCACTCAGCTGGGCGTCCACGGTAGGAACGCAATGAACCGGGCCGGTACAAGCACTAGCGGGGAGGGTCGCGGCCATAAACAAACGTGAAGGGCGTGCTCTTGATGGCCGTCCGGAAGGTGTTGTAGCAAAATTCCGTCCAAGGCAACCATTGTAGCCATGAGTGTGGCTAGTCACCGGCGAGGCAGACACGAGTGCGATTGACGATCTCGGATCGGCTATCCGTCCGTGGATGGAAGGCGGAGCTCATCCGTAGCTGCACTCCGTCAAACTTAAACGACTCCATCCGAACATGCTCGGTGAACACGGTGTCCCGATCACACACAATTGATGCCGGTAACTCGTGTAGGCGCACAATGTTCTCGAAGAAGGTACGAGCAACTCGTGGAAGCCATGTATGAATGACCGAGTGGAATCTAGTGAGCCACCTTAGAGAAGCGATCCACCACCGTCAAGATCACGGATTTGTCGCCAACCTTAGGGAATCCTTCAACGAAGTCCATGGAGATGTCGCTCCACAAAACGGATGGCACGGGAAGGGGCCGGAGAAGGCTCGTCGGGTGGAGGTGGTCGGTTTTGTTGCGCTAGCACCCAACTCAACTCTTGACGAAGTCGCAGACGCGCCGGCTGCGTCGACGTGCGATGAGAACGAGGCACGCCACCGGTGCAACTTCTTTTGGCCGCCCTCATGGCCACCCTCATGTGCACATGCTAGGAGTTGCGGCCACAAGGACGACGCGTCCGACACGAAGACCTTGTCGCGGAACAACAAGATGATGTCGACATCCATCCACCCTTCCTCCGCAGGTCTGGCGGACAACTTGGCGTGGATGTCGCAAGCTCGTGGGTCGACGAGGAGCTCGGCGTGTTGGTCGTCGTAGAGCTCGAACGTCGGGGAAGAAATAGCATTGGTTGCCGTGTCGCCATCGTTCGAGTCGCGGCGGGACAAGGCGTCCGCCACCACGTTACGCTTCTCGGCCGGTACTCCACCGTGAAGTCATAGCCGAAGAGCTTGCTCACCCACGTGTTGAGGGATCGTGGAGAGCCGCCGGTCGAGGATGTACTTGAGGTCGAAGTGGTCCGTGCGCACGGTGAAGGAGCGACCCCAAAGGTAGGGCCGCCGCGTGGCGCACCGCCTTTATGAGCCCAACCGCAGCTTCGCGTGGTGTGGTGCGACGACGCGGCTGAAGTAGGCCACTACGCCATGGCCTTGGTGGAGGACGAGCACCAAAGCCCGAGCCGGTGGCGTCGCGATCGAAGATGAAGTGACGGTCGAACGTCGGGAGCCGCACGTGATGGCGTGCTTGAGGCCGACGAAGGCCCGCTTGGTGTCCTCGCTCTAGGATAACGAGCCCTTCTTGAGCGGCGCAGCCGCAACGCCTTGACGGTCCTAGGGCGCGACCAAGACTCCACGGCCGCCACCTTGGTCGAGTCCATGGCCACTCCCTCGGCGGCGACCACATGGCCGAGGTAGGTCATGGACAAGCACCGAACAAACACTTGGAGCGCTTCGAGGGATAGCCGGTGGTCACGTAGTGCCTCGAAGACGAGCTTGACGTGCTGCGGGTGCTTTGACCAAGATGAACCGAACACAAGAATATCGTCAAAGAAGGGCTTCAAGATGACATTCATCAATGCCTAGAAAGCCGAGGGCGTGTTCGTGAGGCCGAACGACATCACCGGGAAGTCGTAGTGGCCGTGATGGGTGCGGAACGCCCTTTTGTGGAGGTCGCCGTCGCACATGCGCACCCGATGGAACCCGGTGCGGAGGTCGAGCTTGGTGAAGAAACGGGCTCTACCCGGTTCATCGAGCAGCTCGTCGATGATCGGAACCGGGAACTTATCCTTTACAATGTGGACGTTGAGCTCCTTGTAGTCGACGTGGAAACGCCACGAGTCGTCGGGCTTCTTGACGAGGAGCACCGACGAGGAGAACGACGAGGTGTCGCCGAGGATGATCCCCTAGGCCAACATGTCGTTGCATTGCTCCTCGATCTCGTCCTTCGACGGCTAGGGGTAGCGGTACGATCGGACGACGACAGGCGGCACGGTGTGCATCAAGAAGATGTAGTGATCACGCCGGTGGAAGGTCGCGAGGCTCGGAGAAGATGTCCGTGAAGGATGCGATGAGGACGTCCAAGAGGTTGTCGTCGATGGAGATCGCGGCGGCGTCGAACATAGTCGTGTCGTGGATGTCGGACCAATTGATCACCTTCCTGTTCCGCTAGAATTGCATGGTGAGGCGGTTGAAATCCCACACGATCGGCCCCAAGGTGCAAAGCCAATGCACCGGGGATGAGGTCGAAGCCGGTGAGTGGCAACGAGTAGAGGTCGACGACGAAGCTTTCATCGTCGATGTTGAGGAGTGTGCGCGGGCAAACGCGATCGCCGTTGGCGACCTTGACAGAGAGGCCCGGAGGCGGCGTCACGCGTAGGCCGAGGTGGTTGACGGCGTCGGCATGGATGAATGTGTGGGTGGAGCCGAGTCGACAAAGGTGACGAATGTCTCGTCGCCGATCAACGCATGGTGGAGGTGTCGATTCCGGTGAGAGCATTAGGTGAGATGCCCAACTCCTTAGCCCACGAGTTGACGTCGGCGCCGTCCTCTATCTCGAGCGAAACACGCCTTTGCTTGCGCACTTGTGGTCGGGTACGAATTTCTCGGGCGATAGAAGCATTGGTCCTTGGCGCACTTGGCATCCATCCCCTTCGGTGAGAGGCGGTGAAAATGGGGCCGAGACGTTGCGCCGGAGGCCGCGGACAGGCGCAAGGTCCACGACCACCGAGCTCGTGGCGAGGGGGCCGGAGCGCCGAAGATGGGCGCCTTGACAACGCCGTCGAAAGAGCGCTGCACATTGTGCGAGGGTTTGCCAATGGTCGGGCCTCGTAGGTGCGCGCCAAGCTCATGGCGTGCTGCGGATCGGTAGGTTTCTGCAGCTCCACGTCCATCATCGGCGGGTCGCCCAATCCTGCGGTGAAAAATGCATCCGCATCTTGGGGGTGAGATCGCCGCAGCGGTCAACCAATAGCAGGAATTGACGCCGGTACTTGTCGACGGTGCCGGTGTGGCGGAGCTCGCTTGAGCTCGGCCGGTGGGTTCGGCGGTGAACCGGGCCGAAGCGCAGGTTGACGTAGATGCTGAAATCGGCCCACGGCAGCTGCACGTTGTCACGCTCGATGGTGAGGAACCACTCCGCCGCGACACCGTCAAGGTGGAGTGCCGCGAGCAAGACCTTCTCTGTCTCTAGAGTGCCCACGCCCGGAAATTAGACTTGCACTTGCTAAGCCGGGGCAGATGGTTGGATTTCTTGTTGAACCGCGGGAAATTGAGTTTGGGCATCCTGCGGGAATCGCCGGATGAACTCTTCCGCAGCAATCCGTCGTCCACGTTCGCGCGCCATCTGCTCGGTGCGCGCGATGCGGGAGGTGTGGCCGTCTAGCCGAATGTTGATCGTCGAGACTTGGGTCTTGGTCTCGTCGAGCTCCGTGCGAGCGTCGAGACTTTGGCGACCAGACAGGTGAGCTTCCCGGAATTCGTCATCGAATCAGGATCGTCACTAGGGGTGCCGAACATGGTGGTCCATGTGCCGTCGGAGTGATACCAAATTGATATGGTGTGTGCATGTGCGCTTGGGAGATCGTAGAGGCGAGCGAAGCAAGCAAAGGGACTACGAGTTTGAGCTAGTCGAGTAACGACGCAATGGCGAAGCAGCGAGGCTGTCGACGTTGCCGGTCAGGAAAGTGTTTCCAGCCACGGCGACCGAAGGCAGTCTCACCAACAAGGGAGACTATATGCGACCGAAGGCAGTCTCGCCAACAAGGGGGACTATATTCTTCGATAATCTGATCTCCTAACAACGTCTCGCCAACAAGTGTCAGTGGCATCATACCTAGCCAATTCAGACATAGCAGGCAACTTTCACCTGCCCATGAGTACTGAAGCATATGAAAAACTACTACAGCTGAATCATTATCCAACAAATACAGCAGAATCAACAAAATGATGAATGGACCTACATATGGGGATCAAGAACCTACTCAACAGACAAGTTCTACCTCATACCCTTAAGCATAAGACCACCAGCTCCACTCCAATGGATTTGGAAATCCAGATGCACAAAAAAGACCAAAATCTTCACATGGCTTCTTTTTCTAGATAGACACAACACTAGAAATATACTGAGAAGAAAAAGGATGGCAGTGCAAGGAAACAACTACAACTGTCAAATCTGCATGCTGCACGAAGAGGAAACAGCGTTTCACTTATTCTTCACATGCACCTACAGTATCAGTTGCTGGACACATTGGAATAGAATGGGACACTAATATGGATTTCTACGACATGTTGCAACAAGGGAGGAGATCTTTCCAAGCCCCACACTTCATGGAATTTTCATTGTTGCAACCTGGCACATATGGAAACAAAGAAACAGGCTAATTTTTTTATAACATTGTGCCATCAGTAAACTCTTGGTGGGAGGCTTTCACTGAAAAAATTAAAGTTACAAGTACATAGACTTAGACCTACAGCTAGAGATAACGTTTTATCTTGGTTAGATAGCATTCAGCCTCCTGGGCACCCCTACTGACTGTTCTCTTTTTCTTTAGTTTTTCTTCTTTTACCTCTTTGGCTTTGTACAGTTCTGGTTCTGTTTTCCTTTTCAATAAAAAGTTCAGGCAGTAGGAGTCTCCTACTGTATTCAGGTCAAAAAAAAAGTGCCGCCTTTATAGATTTAGGCAGCATCTAACAAACCTGGACAAACTTCTAACAAATTTGCCACTCTCCCTATTATTCCTCTAATCGAGCAACCACCTGACTCTTGCCACTTTGCGCGTCAGGTGCAACCGTATCTCGACATCGACGTCGTTAATACTTGTGGCCCACAAAGGAGTCCACAACACTGTGGCATGCTGATTTGTTGATAGCACCTGGTCATAACTCCTTTTTTTTTTTGTGATAAAGAACCTGGTCACAATTGTGGCGCCAAGGGAGACAATAGAGGAAGGTAGAGGACCATGGGGTTAGAGTCTCAGAGAGTGTGTTGACTAGAGTTTTGCACCCATGTGACCTATTAAGACTGTTAGATGTATATGTCTTATTGTTTCCCTTTTGTATAAGGGGCTTTGTGCATATTTGCCCACACCTATACATGTATATATTCTGGCCTAGTGCCCTCATATTGAATACAAGTGCTATTCATAACAAAGACAAGTTTATAAACTACCTGGTTAGCCCATGACTCCTAAAGCTGTGGTGCTCTAATTTATTCTTGAGAAATAATGTTAGTTGTTTGAACTTCATTGCAGGAGTTGTTAAAATTGTATCGACTTCTTGAAGCTGAAAACTGGCAAAGGAAGATATTACATGCTCTGGAGCTTTCAAAGGCATGTTTTTCCCCACTTTTTATGTGCTGCTTGTTCAATACTCAAAATTTAGTTTGAAACTAATATGAGACATGGTGGTTATGTTACTGTTTGAGTTCATAAATTTTATTAACTGATTCCACTAATTTTTCTGATCTCATAATATGTCAAGATTATTTTATCTTTGGTCAAGGAGGTGCATCAAAGCACGTTGCTCATTTATTGTAGAGCTGAAAAGAAAAGCTTAGGGCTTGTGATCAAGCTCAGGATTTTTTCAGCTGGAGTTTTAAATAACTTGACCTGAACCTCCTTCCTAGTTCATCCTTAACGAAAGAGAGCCTCCATATATGATGGATACTCCCAAACTACAAATTTAATAGTGCGATGATGTTGGTTTTGCCAAGACTGGCTTCCAGTATAAAATCCATGAGCCTAGTCAACTATCTACGCAACTATGGTATTCACAACATATAGATAAGCCATTTTTTTTATCGAATGCGCAGGAGAGCTTCGTACCTTTGTATTACAGGGAAGAAAAAAACGGTTAGTACATAGACCCTTCAAGCTTGGGACCAAGGCGAGAGGGGTCAAACCCATGAAGCGATTAACTAAGTACACACCTAAGAGAACCGACCCCGGAACACACAACAGAGCCTAGGATTGCCCTAGCAGCCTACCCAGCCCCAACTCCTTGAGACCGCGCTCTCCATCAAAGGTCCATTGAGATGACCTTATAATTTGCTTTACTAACTTGCTGGTTTTAGATGCATGTTCAATGATTGGGTAAATACTTTTCATATCATTATACTTGTTCAATCAACAACAACAACAACAACAACAAAGCCTTTTATCCCAAGCAAGTTGGGATAGGCTAGAGATGAAACTCATAGGAAACACGAAAAGGAGTGATCTAAAAGGAACACAAGATAAAAGGCAGAGTTAAGGGTAAGCAAGAAGAAATAAAAAGGGTCATGGTTCATGCATGTCTATTGCCACTATCCAAGCGTTTCTATCCATAGCTAGTTCCTTAGAGATATTCCATTCCTTCGTGTCCCTCTTAACCGATTCGTCCCAAGTTAGGTTAGGTCGACCTCTACCTCTCTTCACATTAACATCTCGCTTTAGAACCCCACTACGCATTCCGTTGAACATGTTCAACCCATCTCAACCGATGTTGAACCAATTTCTCCTCTATTGGTGCCACTCGACCTTTTTCCGGATATCATCATTTCGCATTCAATCCCTTTGTGTATGCCCGCAAACCCAACAACACAACATACGCATCTCTGCTACGCTCAACCGCTGAATGTGTCGCCTTTTTGTAGGCCAACACTCACCACCGTATTGCATCGTGGGCGAATCACCGTCCTACGGAATTTACCTTTTAGCTTTTGTGGCACACTTACAGAGGATGCCGAAGCTTGACGCCATTTCAACCAACCGACCGAAATTTTATGTCAACATCTTCATCAATGTCACGATCCTTTTGGAACATTGATCCTAAATACCGAAAGGTATCCTTCTTAGCCACCACTTGCCCATCGAGGCAAACGTCTCCATCCTCATGCCTAGTCGCGCTAAACTCACACATCATGTACTCGTTCTTGGTCCTACCAAGTCGGAACCCCTTCGACTCTAACGTGTGCCGTCACGACTCCAACTTCCTATTAATCCCGGTCCTACTATCATCAACTAACACCACATCGTCGACAAAGAGCATACACCAAAGCATATAAATAAAGGCTCAATGCCGACCCTTGGTGTAGTCCTATTTTGATTGGAAAGTCACTAGTGTCGCCATCACACGTCAACACATGTCATCGTATCCTTGTACATATCCTTGATGAGGTAATGTACTTAGTTGGGACTTTGTGCTTCTCCAAGGACCACGACGCGACATTTCTTGGTACTTTGTCATATGCCTTCTCGAGGTCAATAAAGACCGTGTGCAAGTCCTTCTCGCTCCCTACATCTCTCCATAGTTGTCATATTAAGAAAATCGCCTCCATGGTTGACCTTCCAGGCATCAACCCAAACCGGTTTTGCGTCATACTTGTCACTCTTCTTAGGTGATGCTCTATTAGTAGCAAAATTTTCACTCTCATTGAGAGGAGGGCCGATACTCCCGCCCGGCAGGGCTTCGAGTCCTCGCTACAAGGGTCAAGCGATGGGGTGAGGGCGGCTAGACCGGCGGCAGCAGAGCGCCTTTGGTTGGACCGCGCGGCGCAGGAGGTATGGGAGGTAGTCGCAGGAGGGAGAAGAAAAATAGAACGAACCGTTTTTCCGTGTAACCGCTTGCATTTGTGGGTAATTTCACCCCAACTCCGCGCCCTAGTGGATTTGCTCCATTCCGGAGCAGCACAAGGTGTGCTCCACTAAAATGAACTGCAGCTCCTTGAAATCCTTGGAGTTGGGCTGCTCGGAGAGTTTGGCAGTTGGGCTGTTTGGCTGGCTAGAGGCAGCTCCGGACAGAGTTTAGCTCTAGAGCCATGCCAAACACATCCTTAATCCCCGATAGTTGGTCAAAATTGTTACTAAGCTAGGGATTAGTCTCGATAATCAGCCATTAGGGTCGAGTAGTTAGTCTATATAGACAAAGGGATATGGGCCAATATGGGCCTGGACAATATGGGCCTTAACACCCCCTCAAACTCGGGGGGATCTAAAGCATTGAGTTTGAGTAAATGTAGCCGGTGTTGCTCTTGAGTTTGTGCTTTAGTAAAGAAATCTGCCACTTGCAATTCGATGGTTCATGAAGGACAACACCAACACGTTTCTTCGCACGTGGAAAGCCCAATCTGTCGGGAGGCTCCATAGTGGTGCGATCGCGAAGCTTATATCCAGCAGGGACTCGTGGCTGATCGGATACAACATTGGACTCATTAGTGTTAGCAGAAGCATCAAAACCAGGACTAGAGGAACCGGCCGAAGAATGCGCATGCTCGATGTGTGGTGAGGAAGTAAGTGGAAGTTGTGTCCGTGGTTGGGACGACGTGTGTAAGTGTGAATGATAGGTGGTTTTGATGTATACTCGTGAGGGTGGTGGTGGTTGTGGAGGTGATATGACAATGGGTGGAGATGATGGTTGTGCAACGTCATCGGATGGGAGAGATGAAAGGTTCGGAAAAGATGTGGAGGCTAAGGGAGCATTCGATGAATGGGTTGTATTGTTATAGAAGAAGGGTTTGTCTTCCACAAAAGTGACATCTCGGGAGATACAAATACGACGAGTGGAGGGATCATAGCAGCAATAACCCTTATGTTCGGGATCGTAACCCGTAAAGACACACTCAACAGATCGAGTTGTCAACTTTGTTCTCTCACGAGGTGCAAGAAGAACATAGCATGTACAACCAAAAACACGAAGATGATCATATTTAGGAGAAGTACCAAAAGGACTTCACCCGGGCATTTGCCGGATAATTTGGATAGGTCTGTCGATTGATGAGGTAGATGGCTCGTTGAAATGGCCTCTCCCCAAAAGTGTGTGGGAACAAAAGACGCAATCAACAATGTCCGACCTGTTTCTATAAGATGACGGTGCTTGCGCTCCGCAACACCATTCTAGGCATGTGCACCAGGACATGATAGCCGAGGTAGTGTACCTTCGGTGGTCAAGAACTCCCGAAACTTGTGACATAAATACTCACCACCGTAGTCGTGGCGAAATATTTTAATAGGGGTGGAAAACCGAGTATGAACCATGCGTACAAAGGTCCGATAAATGGAGTATAATTCAGAGCGGTGTTTCATGAAATATATCCAAGTATAGCGTGAATAATCATCTATGAAAATAACATAGTACTTATGACCAGATTTGGTGGCAAAGGGGCTGGACCCCAAACATCCGAATGAATAAGATCACAAGGCCTAGCAGAGTGCGAAGCACTAGAATAGTATGGGAGTTGTATTTGTTTTCCAAATTTGCAACACTTACACTGAAAACTAGACTCAACGGACATAGGACCTAAACAACCACTATTTATTAATGTCGACAACCGAGACCCACAAAGATGTCCGAGACGATGATGCCACTTGGCGAAGGATGAGGTGGTCGATGATGCAATGGAGGAAACACGAGCAACGGAAGGAAGGCGCAAAGTGTCCAAGATGTAGAGGTTAGATGAATCTCTACGGCGATGGCCAATCCCAATCGAGCCCTGGTGTGACGGTCCCGAACAAAACAAAATGAGTCGGTGAAGCCAACAAAGCAATTTTGGTCTATGATTTGACCAACTGATAAAAGATTCATAGATAACTGCGGTACAAATGAGACATCAGGAACAGAAAAATGTGAAGTGCAAAGGGCACCCTTATGTGAAATGGAACAAGAAGTACCATCAGCAGTCTGAATAGAGGATCCATCATTGACCGGCTTGCAATCAACTAGCTGGGACTGATCTGAAGTGACATGAAAGGAGGCGCCAGAATCAAGAGCCCATGAAGAGGTACATGCTCCAATAGGTGCAGCAACTGAAGCAGCAGGAACAGAGCCGTTAAGAGGTGTACCATGACCTTGAATACCACGACGGGCACAGAAATCAGCAAGCTTTTCAGGAAACTTGAAGAAACACCGATCAAATCGATGATTCTTCTTGTTACAATGCTTGCATGGCTCGAAGAAGAGCTGCTTTTGTAATTACCACCTCTAAAAGGAGCAGCCAGCACACTATCGGTGGGATGATGAGCTTTCAAGGAAGCAAGACGAGTCTCTTCGGCAATTAGATCGGACAAGGCCTTTGTCATGGTTAGAGAAGCAGAATCTTGCAGCAAACGTGTACGAATAGTCAAATTCAGCCCTTACTCCCATAAGAAAACGATATGTAAGGAACTGCTCAAGGAATTTGAGTCCCATACACTCTGTTGCTGTACATGTGGGCACCATAGCAAGCAAAGGACCAGCCAAACGCTCATATGCAGAGTGATAATCATCAATCGATAGATCATGTTGTTCAAGTAGATGAACTTGTTGCATAAGAGTATGGAGGAGTGCACCACTATCCTTCGGATAACGCTGCTGCAAATAGGCCCACATAGGTTTGGCTGTCTTAAAGGGAGCAAGACTCATGATCATAGATTGCTTGACACTATTGACTATGGTAGCCATCACCTTGCCATCGTTGATTTGCCATTGTTTAATCTCAGCAGGATTAGTATTGTTGGCGGTAGGGCGAGTGCATTTTCGGTTAAGTGAGAGAGTAGACCATATCCTCGCAAAGGAGTTTCAACACAAAGCCCATTCTCTATAGTTCGACCATCTAGGGTGATGTTGATGACAATGGCACTAATCCGAGACATGTTGACTCGCTATCGAGATGAACCAACAACAACGGAAGAGTGGACACAAGAGAGCAATTGCAGCAGAGGGCGATTACCACCGTGATGATGAAGAAGATACAGCAGCAATTGGATGAGACCGCTGTTCCGAGATCGATGAAGCCTTCCCGGTACAGCAGCGGGAAGAACAGGGCTTGACAATCGACGCAGCAATGGGCTGAATCAACTCAATCTCGGCCAAATCGATGATCGGAGATGCGGGCACGCGATGACAACCGGATGCAGCCGCGAGTGGACCGCGACGGCGGCCAAAAGAGGAGCCGCGACGACGGCCCCGATGTAGCTGCGACGACGGCTCGATGTGGCCGCGACGGCTGGATGGCGACGCGACGGCGGCTCGCCGAAGAAAACAGGGGCGGGGCGGTGGGATTAAAATTTTTGATTATCCCTATCCCTAACCCTAACCCTAACCTGCTCCGATTCCATGTTACTAACCTAGGGATTAGTCTCGATAATCAGCCATTAGGCTGACTAGTTAGTCTATATAGACGAGGATATGGACCAATATGGGCCCACTCTCAATATGGTATAAGAGCCGGAGGTCTCGAGTTCGAATCTCGGCTGGCGCAATTTATTAAATAAATTGCAGTCCACTCTAATATTTCACGTTTGAGGCCCGAGGGAGCTTGCACGTGAGGGGGAGTGTTGAAGTATACGTGAATTGTCCACCTTTTCCTATCAGCTTAGGCTTTTAGGTGAACTGGTTGGTGCATGCAACTCAATATGGTATCGTAGTCGGAGGTCTCGAGTTCGAATCCTGGCTGGCGCGATTTATTAAATAAATTACAGCCTACTCCAATATTCCACGTTTGAGGCCCGAGGAAGCCTGCACGTGAGGGGGAGTGTTGGAGTATAAGTGAATTGCCCACCTTTCTTTATCAGCTTAGTCTTTTGGGTGAACTGGTTAGTGCATGCAACTCAATACTGGACAATATGGGCCTTAACAAAAATAAGTTTAATATCAAAGTTAAATCTGCTAGTTATTTTAAGTGCCAGATTTGTACATTTGCCATGCTGCTTTGTTGCATTTGAGACAAGAGAACTTAAAGGCATCTTTTTTTTGAAAGTGCAGGAGAGCTGCGTTTCATTGAAATTAGAGAGAAATAGGTGATCACAAGGCATCTGAAAAATATATTATATTTTATCACAAGTCAATGAGTCAATTGCCTTATCTTCTTATCAGTAGCTGCAGTTACACAGATCAGGTTCCAACTCATTTTTAACCATCTGTCAAAAAATACAAAAATAAAAACATTAAACCACCTAATTAAAATAAGATATTATATAAGAAAAATCGTATGTCTAACCCACACTTTCTGTTCCAGGTATATAAATGATCTGAAGTATTTAGTGGTTCTAGATTCTTTATGTATGATCTTTGAAAGGCCAAATAGATAGAAGAATATAAGGCACCATTAATTTTAATTGACAATCTGTCTTGATGAAATCCTACTGAACTTCATCTAAAATGTTGTTTGAAAGGGATGGGATTCATTGGATACTGCAAATGCGGCTGGACTCTTAAGTTTGACTCTTCAATCGATGGGAAAGTTCGAGGAATCAGAAGAGCTATTGGAAAGGTGAGTGAAACTCCACATCAATGTCTGCTTGTGTTCATTTCGGTCATTTATAGTTTTGTACTTTAGCTTTTTGCTTATATTGTTTCTAGATGCCTCACAGTCAGAAGAAAGATCCTGCCTGAATTTCACTTTATGGTATGTTCTTAACCCCTGTGAGCTTTTATTTATTTTAGACTATTGTTTTGAGATATGTTCTTCAGTTACAAAATGAATGTAGTGACAAACTCTTTACATGTTTATTCCTCCATCTTTACAATGTGTGTAATATCGCTTGTATTTTGAGTCTTCCGCCTTGGACATCTGCATGTGCAGCAGTTTATGCAGATTGATTAGTGTAATGGATGTGAGCCTAGTTTTAGTGAGTGGTACTGTGCACACACCAGTAGCCTAATCTCCAGCTGTGCTGTTTTCAGCATGTTGTTATATGGGTGACAGAAGTAAATCCCACTTTTGGTATACCAGCTGTATTACTCCTGTGTATATTCATTAGAGCATCCTCATCAGGTGCTCCTTGGTATCTTAGTCACCACGCAATGCAAATTATTAAATCACCTTCACAGCATGCGCATGCTCTCCTTTGTTGCAACAAAAAGGTCAGCTAAAACATTAGTCACACCACACTCATGCTCCCTATAACCTATAACATGTAATCACCTGAATGAATTGATTTCATGATAATTTCCTTTTTCATCAGTGATCATGCCATCTCCTTCATGTAGTCACAATACTATGATAAATTTAATGATAATAATGCACTGTGAATACCTTGAAAACGAGGAACTTCAAAACTTAGTGTTTTCTTTATATTGTTTCAACGAGTATAGCTGTATCCAGGTATTCACCTGTGAGTAGAGGTTACATCCTAGACAAAGTTTTACAGACCCTGCTTCATATTTGAAAATTATTTGGCTTTCTTTTACAATGTATCAGTGGCTCATTTCCTATTGTTCCACATATTACAGGTAGCCGGTACATTGGTACAGTTGGCAAGGCTAACATTGCACAAATTTGCTATGGAATGTAAGAATATAAACAATGATGTTGCTACATCTTACCTTCATAGGACAAAACTGCTCACCGATGATTCAATCAGGTTTTCCATTTTGCTTTTCCCCTTGTTTTGTAATGCTTTTGAATTATTAGTTTCATTAGATTTTGTTTGAACATATTAATACAGTAGTTTTTGTTAGGTTCTACGAGAAACATACCTGATAAGCTGTAGGCACAAATTTAAAGTTCCTAATCATAATAAGCCAAGTGTTTAGGTAATATTAAACTATTCTTCACACCTGATAGGAATGATGCTACTTCTCTGCAAATTGGTTTCCAGCACCGAAGCTTCTCCAAAGATTCTTGGAATGTCTCTTGTGAGCTGCATTTCCTCTTCAATTGGCTTAATGAATAAGGCGACATCATCAGCATATAAGGAGAGTCTTTGGCCAGTAATCCGTGAAGTAAGAGGCTGAAGCAGACCCTCCACTCCAGCCTGAACAAATAAGCTATTTTGCACATCCATCACTAGAATAAAAAGCATAGGGGGAGAGAGGATCCCCGTGCCGTAGTCTTCGCTGATGTTGAATGAAATCTCCGAGCTCCCCATTCAGAAGGATACATGTTGATGAAGATGCTAACAGATTGGATACCATGTTGCACCAAGTCGGCCCAAAACCCAAGAGTCTCAACACATCCAACAGAAAAGTCCGAGAGACAGAATCAAAGGCCTTTGTAATATCGAGCTTGAGGAAGAGACTAAGCACCTTTTGCCGATGTAGAGATTTCACTGTTTGCTGGACCAACATGAAGTTATCATGAATACATCTACCACATATGAAGGCCCTCTGATTTGTTGCGGCCATGGAATTCAAAAGGGGAGCCAGCCGGTTAGCCACAATCTTGGTGATAAGTTTGGCAAAACTGTGTACCAAACTTATGGGCCAGAAATCCTTGGCTAAAGAGGCATCCACTTTTTTCAATATTAAAGTAAAATATGTAAAAAATCTAACACAAACGCAAAAAAAGGGCATGTCAAAAGTCCATTTAGCAAATCAATTGAATGTAGATCTTATGGTCGCTATCCAAGATCTAACCATGATAAGGGCCTTTACCTCATTGGTAAAATGCCCGAGTAGCACCTCCCGGGTTCCGGGTTCGACTCCACGGGGAGCGAATTTCCGGACCGGGTTAAAAAATCCCCTCGCTTCTCCCCACACCAAAGAAGTCAAGGCCGCGCGCTAGACACCCGGAAACAACGGGAACCCATGGTGGTCCGACCCAAGTTTTCATATGGCTGCAGGCCCCATGTAAGTGGGGAAGGGGGTTCGGGTGTCTTGTCGACCTGTGTGAGAAGGTCTTCTCCTTAAAGTCAATGCCCGGGTGTCGAAAAAGAATGGATTCGGTCTAATACGTACACGAGGAAGGTAACCAAAAAAGAAAGAAGACGAGTTCTTCTTTTATCACTTAGGAGCCGTGTGAGGTGAAAGTCTCATGCACGGTTTTGCATGAGAAAAGAAGCGAGGAATCCTCTTTTCGACTCTGACTCCCCCACTCCAGTCGTTGCTTTTCTTTCTGTTACTTCGAAAGTAGCTGCTTCAGCTTCAGCCACGCGAATTCTCGATATTACTTTTTATTTCCCATCAAACAAATGGCATCTTCTTCTAGAAATCCTAGCTATTCTTAGCATTATAATGGGTATATATATATACACATATATATGTATATATATATATATATATATATATATATATGTATGTATGTATGTATGTATGTATGTAAAGGGGAGAAGGAAAATAGATAGTCACTTTGCCTTGCCACATAGATAATTACTTGCTAATTAAGGTAGTTTGGTACCTAAAGGGCACACTTCGTAAGTTAAGGGAGACAACCTGCATTATAATAGCTTAGAGGTCTAAATAACATCTTGTGAAGAATTTACTCTTTTCTTGAAACCTACATCTCACCCATGATTTTGTGATAATATATAGTTTTTGAAATGTGTGCACAAATACTTAGTTACCATTTTCTTAAATTTGTTAGTCTTATTTTTTATTGCATATAAAAGCCGGAATGACATGTATTAGATGTTCAAAAGGATTTATGATAAACTTTGGAACATGTTATTGTAGGATCGCAGATGGAATATTAAAGTCCTCAAGCACTTCAACTGCAGATATGAATAAGATGGCAGCAACACTTATTCTTGTATGTATCTAAACACTACTGAGACTGAGAGACCTTGTTTTCTCTATCCATTTTATTTATTATGTGCCCAACTCTCTTTCATATCGTTCTCATCTGCTTCTTCTGTTTTCTTTGTACTTGTCAACATGCACTACACTTTTGAGAATGACTGAATAGGAACCCTCTTGACAGTGTCCAATGTAGGTATTAGAGAGAATATAGGCTAAATGACTTTGGAGTAAATATTTGAGTTGTAACATCTTGTGGGAGGTATAATTTGTTGGGTGGCCAGTTGGCCTGAGTGGAAGCCGCCATGGCTGGGGGAGGTGAGAGGTGCCAGGTCAAGAGGGATCATGAGGGGAGTGAAGGAGGCCATGATTTTTTATTGGGTCCCAATGTTTTCTTATATGAAGTTTGTGGGTAGGGGAAGGGATTATATGCTGTAGGAATATTGCAATTTAACATATTTATATCAAAGTTGTGTTTGTTTGTCCAAGCCTTTCTAAAACAACGAGATGCATATTTGCGATCCTTTCTCATTGTGTTGTTTGTATCTGTTGCTATTGGCAACTTCGTCCTTTTAACAAATGCCCCACATGTTTCTCTAGGCATAGTTTCCAATTTTCTTATGGCAAATATTTTTTTCCCATTTAGATAAAGGTATCTTCATCATTTAGTATAAAAAAGAAGTAAGATAATCCTGTTAAGGCCCATACTGGCAAGCCCATCTTGGCCCGTACTCATGTCTATATATACTACACAGTCTAGTGACTGATCATCATTCTCTAACCCCGAGGTTAGTGTAACATGGTAACAGAGCAGGGATTAGGGTTGGTCTAATCAAAATTCCTAATCCCGCCTGTCCCTCCAAATTTTTTCTCACCTCAGCTGGCCGCTGTCGAGGCCTCCAACGCCGCCGTCACGGTTCATCTCCGGCTGCCGTCGCGGCCCCATCTCCGGCCACCCTCGCGGCTCCCATCCAGGTTGCCGTCGCGGCCCTGTTCAAGCAGCTGCAGTCGTTCAAATTTTGGAAGAATTCCCTGCTGCTGCATCCTGATCTCCACGTGAAGTTGATTGGTGTCTGGATCTACTGCTGCTGGGTTCCTCCTGCGGTTTGCTGCTGACCAGGCCGCCATCCAGGCCCTGCAGACCAGCACCTCGTCGCCCTCCATCAGTAACTCCTGCAGCCCTTTTGTCCTCTAATCAAAGGTCTGTTGTGCTGTCTGCATTCTCCAGTTGTGACAAATTTCTGGTGGTGATTTGCTGCTGCTCTATTGCACACCGTGGTAACTGTTCCATCTTTCTGTTGGTCTAATTGCACTGCTTTTCCAGTTTCTGCTCCTGCAAATTACCTTATCATGTCGCAGCCTAGTGCTATTGTTTCTTTTCTCCAACACGCAGGAGAGCTGCGTATCATTGCATTAATAGAAGAAGAGAGTACAACACACCCCGATATTCATGGTTACATTCACGCCTTTTAACATTACCTGACCTCTGTCTACTAGGTGATTAACCACCAACATCCCCTTCCTGGTCGGTTAGCGAGGATAGAGCCCTTGCACCGGCCATGTCCCACCAGCGAATTTCCTCACCCGCCATGACTAGAGCAGCAGAGAGATTCGGGGATACCCCATTGAAGACACAATCGTTTCGATGCTTCCATAGAGTCCAAGCGCCAAGAATGATTATGGAATTCAGTCCTTTTCGTGTAGTGCTGCTCAACGAGTCTGCCGCCTTGCTCCTGTTGGCAAACAGGCGATTCTCTCAAACTCTCAACTCACGAATTGCAAACTGATTTGGTGCTGCGTTACAACTTCAGCGGGCTTTTGTTTTATTTATATATTTGGACCCTAACAACCGATCTCGGTTCCTAACAAACCGGATCAAGGACCTGATGGCCACCTAATAACTAGGACACGACCTGGCACAAGAGTGGCCACTACTCCAACTAACTGAAGACTCGACACACACTAACTACTGAAGCACTTGACTTACTAACAAATCACCCCCTAAGACTTGTGCTTCAGTTTAGACTTGATCTGGATCATGCCAATCTTTCCACATAGCTCCTGAAATCTGATCCGCCCCAAAGACTTTGTGCCAATGTCTGCAAGCTGATCATTTGTGTTGACATAACCCGCATAAACACTGCCTTCCTCCACGCACTGCCTCACATAATGGTAGCGTACTCGAATATGTTTACTACGCTCATGGAAGACAGGATTCTTCATTAGAGCCGATGCAGATTTGCTATCCACTCTGAGCTCCACTGGCTTTGCTTCTTCCTGCTTGAGATATCCCAGCAGCCAAGCTAGCCAAACTCCTTGAGTTGCTGCCGCATACTCCGCTTCACACGATGACAAGGCCACAATGCGTTGCTCAAGTGAATGCCAGCTTACCAGACTTGAACCAAGGAAGAACAGCACTCCTGAGGTGCTGTGACTATCATCAATGTCGCCGGCGTAATCACTGTCGCTGTAGCCGGCCAACTTTGCTTCACCGGTGCCACGGCGATAGTAGCAGCCATGGCTGACAGTCCTGGCGATGTAGTGCAGCACTCGTTTCAGTGCTGCCATATGCTCCTCTGTAGGCCGCTGCATAAATCTATTGAGATACCCAACTCAATAGATGAGTTCAGGCCTGGTATTGTTAAGTTATGGCAATGCATACTTGGAATATTCTAGAATATTTGGGAAAGCACAAGAGAGAAGATATTTGTCATGGAAGAGTCTAGAACTATTTCTTCATGGCAAAGTAAAGAATAGTCTAGAAACTAGATATTTATGTATGGTAAGAAATATCTAGATATTAGGATAAGGATGAGAATATTCTAGAGCTAGATATTTTAGTTAGAAGAGTGTGGAATGTTGCCATGTGGCAACATCCTAAAGACCATGTACAAGTAAAAATAGGGGTGCCTTCCCTCCCCTAAGGTGGCATGACTCGAAGTGTCATTTGAGTCCTAGATAGCATGGCAAGGTTGCTATGGTGTGCTAGTGTGTATGTGTCATGGTGAGTCATAGGTGGCCACCTATAAGAAGAGTGTACCATATCGAGTTTGTGTTGTGAATAAAGGTTGAGCTCGAGAGTTGGTCTCCCAAGTTAGTAGAGTAAAAATGAAGGTCTCCTCGATATAGCTTGAAGATTGGGTTTGGGTCCAAAGAAGAAGTGGTATCATACCGGTTTGATACCATTTCTAGGAAGTCGGTGTTAGTCTAAGGACACCGATTTCCCAACAATTGGTATCGGAGCGGGAGCGATCCGGGATCGAGGCACTTACATTGGCCGGTGCAGTCGGTAAGCATAGAGTGCTTACATTGCTCGGTGGCATCGAGCGACGCTAGAGGAGAGTTTGCCAAAGATCACGGTCCGGGATCGTGAAGAACACCGGTCCGGGACCCGGTGTAGTTGACGTCGGGCTCGGTAGAGATGGCAGATTTGTTGAGCGCAGGTAGTGCTATGGCTATTGGAGGACTTGCATAGAGTCGTACTCGCAAGGGCGGGATCTATGCGAGGTCGTTTCAGGCACCGCGACGGATCCTCCGGCAAGAGAGAGTTCTTTGAGGAAGTGGCGAATCAAGACGAGCAAAACGATGTTTGTCTTGAAAACGACGATCGAGGAGGACCTAGTGGAGCATATCCAAGATGTAGAGGCGCCGAAGGAGGCATGAGAGACACTAGCGAAGTTGTTCTCGCAGGAAGAATGAGGCGCGACTCCTGCTCCCGGAGAATGACCTTGCGGGTATTTCACAAGGCACTTTGAGTATTAGTCAATACTTTACAAAGATGAAGAGTATCCGTCGTGAGATATCTCGACTTGATCCGCGAGGAGAAGGTTAGTGAGGCTCGGATGAAGCGTATCATCATCCATGGCCTTAGACTTGAGTACAACGGGTTTATTGCTGCGGTGAGGGGTTGGCCAACGTAGCCAACACTAGTGGAGTTGGAGAATTTGTCGGCTAATCAAGAGGCATTGGCCAAGCAAATGGGCAACATTACCTTGAAGGAGAGATGAAGAGGAGGCGCTCTTCATCAAGAAAAGGGTCCCTCGAGAGGTCGAAGAGAGACACAGGAGTGGACAAGAGGTGGTAGACGTTGCCCAATGGAGAGCAGACATTCGGAGGGAGCTCAACTAGACAGGTGAAGAGGAAGATCAAGAAGATTCGATGGAGAGGAGAAGAAAGAGAGGAGAATGCTTCAAATGTGGCAAGAAAGGACATCTTGCTAGGAACTGTCGGAATGTCGCGGAAGGAAATGTGGTTGTTACAAAGGACGTGGCATTAAATGAGTGTCTTAGTGAAGAAGAATGGGATGCAGAGGCAGGCCTCACCGTTGACGATGATGAGGTTTACTTTGTGGAGGACTTGATCGCAAGTGACACTCCATCGTCCGACCAAGATGAAGATAATGAAGAAGAAGAAGAGTGGGACATGGAGGAAGGCTTCTCCACCGAGGTGAGAAACCCAAATATTTCTAATGAGTTTCTAGTATTTGAGAATGTTAGATATGAAGACTTGGAGGCGCCACACAACGAAGATGATGTTGAGAATGAGGAGATAGAGCCTTTATTGATGGAGGAGAATGATGAGGTTATTCATGGAGCTCATGAAGATACACAAGTGCATTCTACAGTGAAGAAGGCTCAAGAAGCAAGTGACAAGAATTGGAGAATGAGAAAGAAACCAAGTGAAAGGTATGTCACTACCGCACCTCCTCGAGTTACTTTGCCTTCATATAAAGAAGTGGCCAAAGGGTAAGTATGGAGGAGATCGAAGAAGAAAGAAGGGTTGCCCAATAGTGAGAAAAATGAAGAGACCAAGATGAAAGATGGGTCAACATTCCCAATGAAGAGACAAGAGAAGAAGAAGGCTTGCAATGGTAGAGCACGGAAGATCCAAGCAAGTATGCATTGAGAGGGAGTGTTAAGTTATGGCAATGCATACTTGGAATATTCTAGAATATTTGAGAAAACACGAGAAGATATTTATCATGGAAGAGTCTAGAACTATTTCTTCATGGCAAAGTAAAGAATAGTCTAGAAACTAGATATTTATATGTATGGTAAGAAATATCTAGATATTAGGATAAGGATGAGAATATTCTAGAGCTAGATATTTTAGTTAGAAGAGTGTGGAATGTTGCCATGTGGCAACATCCTAAAGACCATGTACAAGTATAAATAGGGGTGCTTGTCATTTGAGTCCTAGGTAGCATGGCAAGATTGCCATGGTATGCTAGTGGGTAGGTGTACCATATTGAGTTTGTGTTGTGAATAAAGGTTGAGCTCTTTTGTAGAGAGTTGGTCTCCCAAGTTAGTAGAGTAAAAATGAAGGTCTCCTCGATATACCTTGAAGGTTGGGTTTGGGTCCACAGAAGAAGTGGTATCACACCAATTTGGTACCATTTCTAGGAAGTCGGTGTTAGTCTAAGGACACACCGATTTCCCAACAGCTATGAACCAAATATCGAAGACTTCCAAGAAGCTTCCGAGACAGAGTTGCATCAACTTCCTCTCGCCATGCTCGTCCTTGCTCGGCTTCAATCTCTCTTCCATGGGTGTTTGTGTGGAATTGCAATCCCGCATCCCACCAGTCTCCAAGATACGAGCAGCATAGTGCGCTTGGCATAGGGTAATGCCGCTCGAATTCTGTTGCACCTCAATCCCAAGATAGAATGTGAGCAAGCCTAGATCGGACATACCTGAATCGTACCTTCATCTCTTCTTTGAACCTCCCTATTTCAGCCGGGGTTGCTCTGTGATGATAAGGTCATCGACGTACACGCCAACAATCAGCTTGCCGCTCCTGCTCGTTTCCGCAATACCCCGCATGCTCATGTTCACTCTGCTCGAACCCAATCTTGCGCAGATGTACTCGTCCAGCTTTTCATTCCATGCTCGTGGTGCTCGATGAAGACCGTAGAGAGCTCGTCGGAGACGGAGCACCTTGTGCTCGGCGCCATCAACGACAAACCCCTACGAGCTGGCGCACATACACCTCTTCGACGAGCTCGCCGTTGAGGAACGCCGTTTTCACGTCCATATGATGGACCTCCCATCCTTGATGTGCAGCCAAGGCGAGGACAAGGCGAACCGACTCCATGCGGGCTACGGTGCAAATACTTCATCAAAGTCCACACCCTCTCTCCGTACATAACCCTTTGCGACAAGCCGTGCTTTGTGCTTAACAATGGCGCCGGACTCATCCTCCTTGAGTTTGTAAACCCACTTGAAGCCAATTGCCCGATGATTATGAGGCAAATCGGTTAGTTACCATGTCCCATTGTCCTGGATGGATTGAATCTCCTCCTTCATAACCTTCTTCCGTGCTTTACTCCGTTCCGCTTCGCAAATGAGCTCGGCTCTCCATCGATAGCGATAAGGTGCACTTCTTCAAACACACGAGGTGCATGCCTAGGTACAGGTCCATCTTCACCAATCACATCATCGATGCAGCGATACCCGAGTGGTGAGTCACCATGAGAGGCGTCAAGCCTCTCTTCATCATCCTACGGTGGAGTGGTGAACACCGGTGATGCAGAGTCTGCAGGAGGAGGTTGCGGTGAGGGCGTAGCGAGCGCACCCCCATCTTCTTCGGGCTCGACATCGTCTGTTGTCTTATATGCCAAGCCAGGAGGTGTACTTGACGGTGTAAGTCCCGAATGGTTGCCGGCTCGACATTGCTCTCACTCGCTGCTCCGCTTCCAGCCCTCGCCCTCATTGAAAATGACATCGCGGGAGACGTGCACTCGCCCGGAGATAGGGTTGAGCGATCCGTAAGCCTTGGCGCCCTCGAGTACCCGATGAACACCATCGGCGTGCTCCTGTCTTCTAATTTCTTGAGCCCGGGACGCTTATTCTTGACGAAAGCCAAACAACCAAATGTCTTGAAATAGCTCACAACGGGCTTGTTGCTCGGTATATGCCTCATACGGCGTCTTGTTCTCAAGTGCCTTGGTAGGTGCCCGATTGATCGGGTACACGGCCGTGGTCACCGCGTCTCCCCGATCGTGCCGACACACCTCTTTGTTTCGGTGCTCTAGCGATTGCGAGCGATGGATCGATTTCTCCGCTCCACCACTCCATTCCGCCGAGGAGTGTATGGGGCGAGAAGTGTCGCTTGACTCGGCGTTTGCACGGTAGTCGGCCGAACTCCTTCGTTGTGAACTCAATGGCGCAATGGGCGGCCAACTTCCGGTTCAGCCGCCGCCTTCACCGACTTGATTGCCTACGCCGTGTCACCCTTTCTGTTAGAAGATGAATCCACATATACCTTGTAGCATCATCGACGAGCGGGAGGAACAATCGCCATCCACCAGGCGTATGCGTTGTGATGGGTAGGCACAAATCTCCATGAACGAGCTCCAATGGCGCCTTAGCACGGTAATTCGCCTTGGCGGGGAATGGTGCCCAATGATGCTTGGTGACAATGCGGGTGTCACGAGCACCTTCAATCTCCTTGAGTTCAGGCAGCCCCTTCACCATGTCGAGCACGGTTGAGTCGGCGCATGGCGTCATGGTCGATGTGGCCAAGCCGCGCATGCCGGCGCATAGCTTCCTCGTCCTCCTCCCGGTGCACCACGAGACAAGCACCGCTCACGGCGTCAACCTTCGAGCATGTACAAGCGGTTTCTACCTCGCTTCACCTTCACGAGCAGGCGGCCGCGCGAATCCCAAACCCGCGAGCACGCCGCCCGAGATCTTCACCTTGCAACCTTTCTCGTCCGGCCGGCCGACGGAGATGATGTTCTTGTTCTTCAACCTCGGGATGTACAAGCACACCTCCCAGCCTTGATCTCCTCGCCGGTCTTATCGGTGAACGTGACGGTGCTTGCGGCCCGTTATCCGGACCAGCCGACCCGTCGTTAAACCGAACGGTGCCTCGCACCGAACGGTCAAGCACGGAAAATGCCTCCGCGTCGCCGATCATGTGGATCGGTGGCACCGGTGTCTAGGTACCACCCTTGATGTCGCGGTTCGACGAAGTGGAGGTCGCCAGGTGACGGTGACGGTACGACGACATCAATGGAGCTAACGCGAGCCATCGGCAGGGACTCATCACTATCATCATCGCGCGCCTTGTTCGCTTGCTCACGGTGCGCCGATCTGCGCTCTCGGCCCGGTGGCCCTTTTCCCACACTTGAGGCGGGAATCATCCTTCACTCCACCGAGCCACCCGAGTCGGCATTGCCGACGTTCGAGCTACCTCCGGTCTTCTTCTTCCCGGATCCACGGGAGCGGTTGCGCGATCCGCTTTTCCCGAGCCCGGCTTGGAGCTCCCTTGCCGGGCTACTTCTCCTTGAACCGAGCTCACCACTGCTCCTCCGTGAGCAGCAGCTTGCCGCCTCCACCGGTCGTCGGTGATTCATCATCATCATCATCCCGGCATTCCGGCGGGCGTAGGTGGCCGGTGACCTCCTCAATGGACGGAGTTGACAGATTGATGAAGGTTTCAATGGAAACAGCAATCGGAGCAAACCTCTTCGGGACGGAGCGTAGGTACTTGGCTGCAACCTTGCGCGGCGGTTCGGGATCGCCGAGAATCTCTAGATCCTGCACCAGCTTACCGAGGCGAGCCGCAAAATCGTCGACGGTCTCGCCGTCTTGGAAGGCGATGGCCTCGTATCGCTTCCGCACCGCCCGTGCGGACGCCATGCGCGCTCGATCCGAGCCGAGGCGAGACGCAGCGAGCTGGTCCCACACCGTCTCCTTCGACGCGAGGGAGGATGCCATCTCCAATGGCACGCCGCGGAGCAGAGGTGGATATCAAAAGAGAAGTTGGCTTGAGTGTGTGCTTGAGTGTGTGCTTGTGACGGTTCGAGCACTGTGGGCACAGGAGCCCATGGATGAATGGTCATATGCCACTCATTATAATATGTTTACTCCTGAAAACTAAAATTGAGAACGGGGATGAACATTATGGTGATGTTTTTTCCATGCTTTAAACATCATCATTTTATTTTATTTTCTGGACCTTTCGTTGCACCTGCTGAGATACATTAGCACGAATTTAAGGGTTTTTTAGGGAAATACAGTAAGCATGCATTTAAGTTGCAAGTTGTTACCCATTTTCCACTAAGTATGGAACAATTAAGGGTAGCAAATATCTATTAATCTGGAATGGTAGGTAATCTCAAACTTGTTAGTACCATTTGAACTCAACCTATTAGAAGTTTGCTACGATATTTTAGACAAGTTTATGCGTGTTTTTTTTATATGCTTTTCTTATGAAAATGTGTTTATCATATATGTAGTTGCAAGTACTTGATGTTGTTGGACTTCTTGAAGTTGGAGTGAAGCATATGCTAGCCCCGGGGTAATTTTCTGTTTATAAACTTCATTTATGGACTGAACAGTTGACTGATATCTGTGACTATTTTATTGGTATGTTTCTAATATACCATGTTCTCTCTAGTAGTTGGTATTCTTGCTAAGGCTTCCTCTGGAACGTATGAAGCACGGATCCTTCAATATTGATGCTGTATCCATATCAGACATGTGTCGACTATTTATATGGCCCAACATTAATCTCATAGATGCCAGATATACTACACTGTGAATTCATTTTTAAAGTAACGTTGGAAAGGTCTGGCACATAATTTTTTTTTCGAAAGAGATTGGATCAAAATAATTACTTACATTTCTATGCTTGCCTCATTTAAGTATTCCAACAAAAGTGGCCTTATAAAATGTTTGTGTTGAAGTTACTTTTAGAAAACAGTATCATTCAGTTTTAGTGGCCAGAATCTGGCACTTAAATCCTCATTTAGAACAAGGATTAGCTTATAACTTGACACATTTTATCCTTCAATTTCAGGAGCAAGATCATAAACCTATTGAACAAGCTCTGAATAAGTGTATTTCACTTTACAAAGAGGTTTGTGTTAGAGTCATTTCTCATACTAACCATACTTCTAAATACTGAGTTCAGATAAGGAGACAGCATGCTGAATATGCTTTATTTTGGTTATCTTTCACATGAATTTCATCGCACCGCTTTCTGTTCTTGCAGCCTAACACGCAGGATTTAGTGTCAAAGACTCTTAAGCAGGAATATCTCACATGCCTGAGGAGGCTCAGCGTAATAGTTGAGACAGACCATGTTGTATCGCAAACAATGGAGTTACAGGAGTTGCTTGGTGAAGCACAGCAAATAATGAAAGAATTGAGAGAACTGAGTACTAGGGAAAAGTAATTCATGATACATACAGGTTAGGGATTGCCAAGGCGTAGACAAAGTCATTAGGAATATATTACGAGACACTAACATCCATGTTTTGATATTTTCTTGATATATTTTAAGCGCACATCTTAGGATGGCTGTTCGTAGATATTTTGGAGGCCTATCTCTTGAGATGACAGGTCTTCTGACAAACAACTAACTAGAGATTTTTGAAGATAACCTCCTTGTGGTTTGGAACCGTGAGATGGTCTGAAGAATGAGATGGATCTTTTGACTCATGTTGCGAGATAACTTTGTTTGCAGTCACTGTTTTAAGCTCTTAGGATGCTGCGTTGCTTTCTACGCTCATAGAAAAACGGTACTGCATTATATCAGTGGACATTTTCTTTTCACACTTTCATAGGCAAGACGAATACATTAAATTATTATTAGGTTGAGGGTGTTGAGAATGAAAGGAAATGTTTTCAATGCACTTTTATTTATCTTTCATTAACTTGGAAAAAGAGTCCATAACATTTTATGAAAGACTTTCCCTCTCTTTCATATTAACTATCTCACCATATGATCTATTTTGCTGATGTGGCAGCTAATTAATGTCAAATGAAAGGCCCTTGAGATTGGTCTTCATGTAAAATCATAATAATGGTGTACTCCCTTCATATCTATAAAGAATTTCGTTTTGGACAGCATTTAGCATATCAAGAAGCACTTAATTAGGGAAAAATTTCTATGTTTACCCATATTAAATATACTGGGACCTCATACTCCTTCACAAAAAAGAGACAGCTTGAGTGATCACCAGCGCTATCTCCAACGCATGTGGTGCCGAGTTCGATCCCCAAGTTCGGTTGGTGCTGCAGTTATTTCCCTCTTTTGCGACCTGGGAACTTGGTGCACGGGAGGGCAGTTTCGTCCACTGTAGAAGAAAAACTCTAGAATGCGAATCTTTATGATATTTGGCCAAATGCCCAGAACGAAGATTAATATGAATATAGAGGGAGTACTTAGCTAGAGCCGCAGCGCAATGATACTTGTTCCATAAATTTAAGAGCATACTTGAATGAGTCTTAGTATGTCTGTATGCCTGAATGAAGACAGTCGTTGTCAGGTTATGCTAAAAACCGCTGTCCTAGTTTCAAAAAAAAACCGCTGGCCTATAGATTAGAAGATAAGTACGTATTAAAGACATATGGAAAGTATTCAGTGAATCAACTGTCAACAACCGTCGAACGCAAGGTAGTGCAGCCAGCGACTCGGACTTCATCTTTCATGTTCTTCTTGTTCGACGGTTGATGCCGACGTGAGCACAAGACAGGGCGTCGCCGCCGAGCGAGACAGACGAACGGCACTTTGGAATCTCTCCTCCGTGAGAAATCGACGGATGAAGGGGATAACCCAGTTTCTGATATTTTCTGTTCTCCTCTCACCAGATGGTTTCCTCTGCTCTGCTTGTATAGAAAATGTCTCGACCGTGGGCTCGTGAGCGAGGCTGTGGTCGCACATGGGCCGAACAATATGGACCAGGTGTTACACTACCGCCCCGCGCTGAAACATTGCTTGTCCCCAAGCAACATCATGCCATCTAATGTATACCGATCTTTGCTCATTCTGAACTTGCATTATCTTCTGAAGCTGTGCAAGCATACTATCGTGAGAAGCCTCATTTAATTCATAATTCTGAATACCAGGATCCCATTGTCTCCTCACATATGAATCAAGCTAGAGATCACTTTCTGCTAGAATAAATCCACCAAGCTTCAATGGCAACCCTTCTTTCAGAACTGGTTGATGTAGCATGCTGCTAGTATTGAACCCAATCACATTGAATTCTGGAACACCTGACCTGAATCCCATACCATCATAGCAGCCACGTTCAATTCTGAGTGACACTACTACAAAACCGCACCTGTAGCGGCGGTTGAAAAAGGACTATAGCGGCCGGTATGGCCACCCGCAGCTACGAATCCGCAGCTAAAAAGAAAGGACTGTAGCGGCGGGTATCCGGGATTGGGAGATCACCCGCTGCTACAGCCGAAATAGCTAAACAAAAAAAAAGTGGGCCTCCGACGGACCCACCACGGGCCCCAGGAGCCGCCACGAGCCGTTGTCGCCGGGAAGGGGGATCCGTCGCCGCCGCGGGTGGTGGGGGCGGCCGGATCCGCCCTCGGGAGACCCGTCGCCACCGCGGGTGGTGGGGGCGGCCGGATCTGCCCTCGGGAGACCCGCCGCCGCTGCAGGTGGTGGGGGCGGCCGGATCCGCCGTTGCCTCGGGTGCGCGAGGCCGCCGCCGCGCGGGTGGTGTGTGCAGCCGGATCCGCCGTTGCCTCGGGTGCACGAGGTCGCCGCGGCCCTCATCGCCGCCAAGCAACCACCGCCCTTCCTCGTGGTTGGGCCAGGCCGCAGCCGCCCCTCCTCGCCGCCGCCGCGGGGGTGGGGGCGGCCGGATCCGCCGTTGCCTCGGGTGCGAGAGGCCGCCGCCGCTGCTCGCCGCCGCCCGGCCAACCACCGCCCTTCCTCTCGGTTGCTCCTGGCTGTCGTCGCCCCTCCTCGCCGCTGCCCGGCCACCGCCGCCTCCTCGCCACCGCCGGCCACCGCCACCCTTCCTCGCGGCTACGCTGAGGCCGTCACCGCCCGGCCACCGCCGGCCCTCCTCGCGGTTGCGCCGGGCCGTCGCCGCCCGACCACCGCCGCCCCTCCTCGCGGGTCGCGCCAGCTCGGTTGGGAGAGAGAGAGAGAGAGAGAGAGAGAGAGAGAGAGAGAGAGAGAGGTGGCGGCGGCGGCTGGGGATGGGAGAGGGTCTATTTATATTTGTCGTGGACTAGGGTTGGAGTGGGCTTTGTAGCGGCGGGCCGTAAAAGTGGCCTGCCGCTAAAAATCACTGGGATTTTTAACGACCGACCATAGTAGTTGGTGCCGCTACGCGATTTTTGCTGCCGCCGCTATAGAGGTGTTTTGTGATAGTGTGATATTCACTTAGTCCTGGACTAAATCCACCATGCACCCACGATGGGATTTCCCATATCAGTAAGCATTCAGCTTTGGCTGTGTACTTTGGAGAGCTAGATGCATGCCGTTTCCACACTGGAATGTCTCTGAAACTAGAGCAGCAGCACTCATTGTTAAGTACATGATGACATTTATGATAGTTCCATAGCATTGGGTCGACTCTTGCACCTGTCCCATAGCTGCAGACTTAACATCCAGTTGCATGCCATTGCTATAGCAAACTCTGATAGGTTGGGTTCTCTTATCTGGACACCATGGACCCAATTCATCTTGATGCTCACATACTGCTGCACTAACACAACCATTCTTCCATACAAGCCTGTCTTCTGTCATTGGTACGGTGGCTTCATTCCAGAGACTAAAATCACTTGACACCCATGCTTGCAAAATCTTTTGTATTCCCAGAATGAAGTCACAGCTTGGTAACTGAAAATGTGCAGCCCACAACTCATATTGCAAAAGATTTCCCTTTGACAACATGAAATCCATGCCTTGAGTTTGCTCCCGCAATAATGATAAGCCACTAACGTTGACCTCCTTAGATGCAAGAAAGTCGTAGCTTCCTATGTGAGATGTTGAGTCTTTATCTCGGCAATAAACTACCTAGCCCCGTACGAACCAGGAACTCGATGGTGCAACACAAGAACACACAGGGATTTAGATAGGTTCAGTCTCCTCAATCGAGAGTAATACCCTATGAAAGTGCATCTCGGCCCCTAATTATGGTCTTGAGTGATTAACGTCAATACAATTAAAAAGGACTAATGTTTCAAATGAGCTTGTTTGTAGTTTATATTTAAAATTCAATTGAGAGCAAAGAAACACAAAAAGGAAGTGGCCATATATATTCATATTTGCAACATTTGGAAAATGGTCCAATTATGCTCAAGATCAAGATGTGAAGCCTTTTATTTATGTCTTGAGTATAGGAAACACCGTACTATCAAGAGGGATACACAAGTATGAAGTGTGAGAATTCAAGTGTTCAAAATTCCATCTACAAATCAAAAATCAATATTCACATCAACTAGGAGTCGGACAATGTCCGAGTCCCTCGGACTTTGGAGTCGGACTCCGAGAGAGTTACCAAATTGTAAAATCCAGTGGGCTAAGTCGGATTTTGGAGTCGAACTCCAGAGAGCTGCACTATGGGCTATGCCCGGGTCCTACCCACTTGGACTTTCCACTCGGACTCCGAGAGTCTGCCACACTTTGTGAAACCCTAGGAGTCTCCATCGGATAATGTCCGACTCATTCTCTACTCGCATATATCCGACTTATGTCGGATTTATCGATCGGACTCCGAGCGCAAACATCATTTTTAGTCGGACAAAGTCCGAGTCGGATCGAGCCCAACGGCTCTTTTGAGTGCTTCGGCTATAAAAGAGGACTTCATCCCCATTTGTCCGGTTGGCACTCTCTCCACACTCAAACACACTCCCAAACTCTCCCAAGCACTCCTCCTCTTGCAATTTGATTCCCCACTCCAATCCTTGGTGGATTTGTGAGAAGATTGAGGAGAATCCGTTGAGCTTCATCACCATCTCAAGAGCACTTGTTTCATTCTCTCGCCGGCGCTTGTTGTGTTTGTTACTCTTGGAGATTCATCCCCTAGACGGTTAGGCGTTACCCGGCGAGCTCTCAAGCTTGTGGTTGAGACTCGGGTCGTTTGTATTGCCCCTCCCTTTGTGGAGCTTTGTTTTAGTGGATTTTAAGCCGGCCTTTGTGGTGGCTTGAAGAGGTTTAGGGTTGAGAGCAACCCGGTCCTTGGTGGACTCCTCAACGGAGACGTAGGCTTCTTGGTGGAGCTGAACTTCGGTGAAAAATCGTGTGTCTCCTTGCCTCACTTTAGTTTCTTGCAATGTGTGTGCTATAGCTCTAGGTTGTTGTTGCTTAAATTCCGAAATTAACTTGTGTAGGTGGCTTGCTTGTTTGTGCCCTTGTTGCCATAGCTTTCTAGTGTCGCTACCTGTTTGCTTGTTGTTTATTTCTCGTGGGTTTGTCCAACTTGGCTGCCGATCTACTTTCCGCACGAGGCGGTCGGACTTTGTCCTACTCTAGTCGGATATTTGTCCGAGTCGGACTTTGTCCTACTATAGTCGGACATTGAGTCGCCTATTCACCCCCTCTATGCGACTTTCAATTGGTATCGGAGCCGATATCTTCATTAAAGCCTCACCGCTTGAAGATTAAAGATGATAAATGACAAAGATGCAACGCCCAGTGGTAGTGGTAGTGGTGAAGTTCCACCAAAACCAACCGGTGAAGTAGGCAATGAAAACTCAATGGATGAAGCTGTTCTTAAGGCAAGAAATGAGAGTGGTAAAGGAATTGCTAATGATGGAGATGTGTTTAGTGCGTTGCCAATACACTACAACAAGATGCCATACACCTATAGTGATGGAAAGGATGAGCACATTGTGATGAGGACATCACACCCTCGGATATAACCAACACTCCTCCAATACACATACATAATTCAAGGACAAAAACTAGAGCACGATAATTGAATTTACGGGTGAGCATGTTCCTAATGATCTCTTTATTTATATTTGAGAATATTTTACTACCTAATGAGTTAATTATTGTTAGGAACCATGGAGATGATGATAATATGGTTAAGGAGGAGGTTGGAGGCGTGGAGGGCCAGCAAGGGCGTCCATGTCAAGTTGGAGGCCCAAACAAAGTCGACTTTGAGTCTGTTTCGGAGTTCAGAAACAGCCTGCACCAAAACGGACGCCTTGGTCGCATACGAAGTCCGTTTGGGACGTTCTTTATATGGATGGAAAGATAATTTGATAACCTTTCCATTGGCGCTGGTCCCATATCCAAATTCGTACCGAGTCGTTGGGAATTGCCGAAATACTAAGACGTCCAGAAACTGTCTCGGTGTTGCACCACCGTCTTTTGGCCTTTCGGCCGTGTATTTTGTTGAGCCCACTTAGGGCTGCGTCCATGGGATTATGGACGACCAGGGACCTCATAAGCAGCTGCCGCCCCTTCCTTAGGGTTTGGATTTTTCTTAGATTATTCTGTCAAGAACAGTTTCGTCGTTTTGTCGGTTTGTGAGACCCCAACTCGTGAGTTTAATCATATATTTGCAATTTGGTTGCTTCTATCTTGTTCTTGCTTGTGTTCTTCGATTCGCAGGCAAGGATTAGCCTTCTTGGCGAGGTCAATCGTGCTTGCACGGTTGATAACCAGAGGAGACGTGATGCTGCGATTGCGGGGTTCGGAACGTGGTGTTCGGAAGCTGGATCGATTTGTGTCAAGCCTCCACTAAATCGTTGTTTATCAGAACCTTTCGGAAGATCGGGACCCTAGTCCACATCAAGTGGTATCAGAGCTTCGGGTGCACCGTCGGGTTCCCCTATCCTCGTTATTTTGTTTCGTCCTAAACTCTAGAAAATTGCCCTACAAAAATAGTTATTCGCCGCGTATCTGCTGTCCTATATCACCTTTGTGCCTCGCAATTTTCAGTTTGGTTTGCGTTTCTGAATTGCAGTCCTTCGATTGTCATTGTGTCACCGGTCTTAGTTTGTTTCACTCTTTTGTCTAGTTTGAGATGTGATTTGTTGAGTCCAGTATCTAGGGTCGATAAAAGAATTAAAGCAAAACTTAATTGTGCTTGTCCCTGTTTTTTAAAGAAGATTCTTATTTTTTGGGCTTGTGTCACGTGAAAAAAAAGAGAGAAGTGTCCTGTTTTGTGGCTTGTGTTAGAAAAAAAAGGAATAAAAAAAGCCGCACCAAAAAAAAGGAAAAGGAACAAATCATTGTTGATTGAGCCTAGAGGCGAGGGTGCTTTAGTCGGAACCTTACCAATGAGTGTTGTTGTTTTAGTTGTGTGAGTTATCCATTCATTGAGTTTTATACCATTTTATTGTAATAAAAGAAGAGAAAGAAGCAAAGAGTGCCAAAAAAAAAGAAACAATAAAAGGCAAGGAGGTGCTGAAAAAAAAGAATAGAAAGAGCCGCACCTAAAAGAAAGATAAAAAATCAGAGTTGTTTGCATCATTTGTGTCCTTTGTTGAGTCATTGCTTCTTGCTTGCTTGAACTAGGTGAGAGACAAGTTTAGGCCGGTGATATTGACATACTTGGGACTATTATTCAGTTTTTCAATTCTGAATTGAAAATTTGCAACTCCTTGCTACTATATTTTGCCTATCCCAACTCCACATATATCCTTCGAACAATCATAGGTTTTGACCCTCGCAATTGTTGGCTCACACTCTTCGGGTAATCCTTTGCTTTGTTAATAATAAGAACCTTGTAAGAGCTTGGTAAGACGCTTCCATTTGCTTTTGTGAGAGTCATCACTGTTCTAGTAGTATGATAGGGATAACGTTTACCGGATTGTTCCTGTTTTTGTCTTTGTTGCGCATAATGACAGGTGATGATATGAGTACTCTTGCACAACGAGTGCTTAGTTCTCAAATGGCAAAGGCGGAGCAAAATCAAGAAAACAATTTCTTTCAGACTTTCTTTGTTGTGATGAATCGACGTTGTCGTGTTATCATTGATGGTGATACTAGCCGCAACATTGCAAGTTCCGAGTTGGTCGAGAAGCTTGGCTTGACCACACGACCACACCCACGTCCATACTACATCCAAGGTGTCAATTTTTGTGAGAAGATAAAGGTAAATAAAATTGCACGTATTAATTTTTTTCTTGGTAACTATAAGGATAGTGCAGATTTTGACATAGTACCCATACAAGCATGTCATTTATTACTAGGTACACCTTGGATTAATATAAATAAAGTTGTGTACAATACCATCACTAATAGATACTCTTTCAAACATAATGGCACTAAAATTATTCTCAAACCTTTGAGTGCTTGTTGAAATTTTAGAAGCTGATCTAGAAAGATTTGAGAGAAGAAAGAATGAACCTTTTAGAGAAGAATGGGCGATTTTACAAGTTGCAACACTTTCATCTAAATCTGAGTTGTTAAATGAGGAACATATTTCTTTGCCTTTTTTTGGAGCTAATATCTTGCAGCGTGTACAACAAGAAGATGAGGTGAATAATGTTGAGGTGCCAACGCCCGCATTTTATATTTCAAAACCATCGCTTCATCATGAATCTAATACTCATGCTGAAATTGAGAGCAAAGGTAATGCTACACTCATGGACTGTGAGATTTCTCATGATGTGCCGAATGTTTCCACCAATCATACTAATATAGAGCAACATCTAGTGGAACCTTCTCTTGAATTATCTTTGTCACAAGTTGACTTTCCTGCTGGTCCTTGTGATAAAGATGTGTTGTGTGCTAGTGATTCATTTATACCTTTGCAACAAATAATGAATGAAAATACTTGTGCTAATAATATAACCTTGCTTCCGATTGCTTCTGAAATTGATGAGTTGAAACTGTTGTCTTCTTTAAGTACTTTAGTTTACATTGAATTTGATACTCTCTGTGATCTAATTAGTTTGGAGAAGAAATTTTTATGTGCTGAATTGCCTTGGTTGCCTAGACATACATATCACTATATAGGAAACTATAATTGTCAAGGACAATATATGGTGCATCGAGTTTATATTTGTTCGAAACAAAAATCTTCTTTGTTAGGGCAACAATATGATGCATTAGAGGGCTATAGTAACACTAATCAGGTAAAATCCAGTTGCTCTAGTTTTGTTTTCAAGAAACAGGCTATCTTCTAAGAAGGGGAGCATTGGTGGTTTTCACCTACGATATCTTCTACAACTTTGGTCAAACCGAGGACTGATTGCTTTCAAGGAGAGGAGAACAATAAGAAAACGATATCCTTCGAAATAATCATTCAAGCGATAACGACGCCGAGGACGGCTTTTCATCAAGAAGGGGAGGATGATGAGGACATCACACCCTCGGATATAACCAACACTCCTCCAATACACATACATAATTCAAGGACAAAAACTAGAGCACGACAATTGAATTTACGGGTGAGCATGTTCCTAATGATCTCTTTATTTATATTTGAGAATATTTTACTACCTAATGAGTTAATTATTGTTAGGAACCATGGAGATGATGATAATATGGTTAAGGAGGAGGTTGGAGGCATGGAGGGCCAGCAAGGGCGTCCATGTCAAGTTGGAGGCCCAAACAAAGTCGACTTTGAGTCTGTTTCGGAGTCCAGAAACAGCCTGCACCAAAACGGACGCCCTGGTCGCATACGAAGTCCGTTTGGGACGTTCTTTATATGGATCGAAAGATAATTTGATAACCTTTCCATTGGCGCTGGTCTCATATCGAAATTCGTCCCGAGTCATCGGGAATTGACGAAATACTAAGACGTCCAGAAACTGTCCCGGTGTTGCACCACCGTCTTTTGGCCTTTGGGCCGTGTATTTTGTTGAGCCCACTTAGGGCTGCGTCCAGGGGAGTATGGACGACCCTAGGGACCTCATAAGCAGCCGCCGCCCCTTCCTTAGGGTTTGGGTTTTGCTTAGATTATTCTGTCAAGAACAGTTTCGCCGTTTTATCGGTTTGTGAGACCCCAACTCGTGAGTTTAATCATATATTTGCAATTTGGTTGCTTCTATCTTGTTCTTGCTTGTGTTCTTCGATTCGCAGGCAAGGATTAGCCTTCTTGGTGAGGTCAATCGTGCTTGCACGGTTGATAACCAGAGGAGACGTGGTGCTGCGATTGCGGGGTTCGGAACGTGTTGTTCGGAAGCCGGATCGATTTGTGTCAAGCCTCCGCCAAATCGTTGTTTATCGGAACCTTTCGAAAGATCGGGACACCCCCGTTCACATCACATTGGACCCGGCTCCGGAAGACTTCCCTATTTTGATGGTCAATACTTTGATCATTGGAAAACAAAGATGCTCCTACACTTGGATTCCATGCATCAAAATGTGAGGAATGTCACTCAAAATGGATTCTTGTGGGAATGTAGAAGCAAGCCAACCGCACAAGGCTTGTTCAATGTAAAGTGCAATGTGACGGCGGCGAGTGCTCTTGTGTCCGCACTTAGCCCCACCGAGTATGAGAAGATAGCCAGATTGGAGAATGCTCATCAAATTTGGTTGAAGCTTGAACTAGTTCATGAAGGCATTGATAGTGTAAAGGAGTCTAAGCTAGAAGGGCTTAGAGAAGAGTTCAACTACTTTGTCATGAGGTCGGAAGAAGGACCAAAGGAAGCACATGAAAGAATGATGAGGATAGTGAACAAGAGGAGGGAACTTGGAGAAAAAGTGTCGGACTTGGATGTCAATGGAAGGTTGCTACAAGCCTTGCAATCATGGGATACCAACATAGTAACCAACATAAGAGACAAAGATGGCTTTAGATATTTCACCACCGATGAAGCGATTGGGAAAGTGCTATCACAAAAACAGCAAATTGATCAAGGCAATAGGACCAATGCTTTGCTTAGAGACAAGGAACGAGCTAGTGGGAGAAAAAATGATTTGGCTCTCAATGCCGAACAAGAAAAGAGAAAGAAGGTAGTTGAGGAGAGCGATGATGAAAGTGATAATGATATGGCCCTCTTTGTGAAGAGGTTCAACAAGCTCATGTCAAAAAGAAGCTTCAAGAAGAATGATCAAGACAAGAGCAAATTGAGAAAAGCCAAAAACAAGTGCTACATTTGTGGAGACAAAAGTCATTTCATGGCGGAGTGTCCGGAGGACTACACGAACAAGCACAACAAGAAAGGTGACAAGAAGTACAAGAAGCATAGAAAGTATCGTCGGGGTGAAGCACACATTGGGCAAGAATGGAATTCCGATGGATCATCTTCATCCTCCGAGTCGGACTCCGATGAAGAGAAGGGAGGCATTGCATCACTTGCTATTGGACTCACACCGACCAACACCACCTGTTTGGAAGCTTGACCGATGATGAAAATGACACCGGGCACAAATGCATGATGGCCAAGGGCTCCAAGGTAAATGCAAATGGAAGTTCTCAAATTCCTAACATGTTTGACTTGTTGGATATCATTGAGCAGGAAAAGAAGACAAATGAGAGGCAAGGGGAGCTTCTTGAGAAACAAGAGGAAATGCTTGTTCAAGAGAAGCAAAGGGTGCTTGAACTTGAGAAGCTCCTAGAAGTTGAGAGGAAGAAGAATGAGGACTTGGTAAAGTCCCTCAAAGTGGTTAAAGAAAATAGTGAGACACTTAAAGTCACAAATGTGTCACTTCAAGAGAAGTGTGATGACTTGCAAAAGGATCTAAACTCTCTTAAAGTGCAATTTGAGGAAATTAAGTGTAACACTACTTCCTCTCAATCTTCATCTTGCCCCTCATCTAGCAATGAGCGTGCCAGGTGCCACAAGATTGATGTTGAAGCTTGCACAAGAAACGTCAAGATCATCAACGACTTGAAGAAGCAAGTACAAGTGCTTGAAGAACAAGCACAAAAGAAGACGAAGGCCATGATAATGCCAAGGCCGAGTATACAAGAGGCGCATACATCAATGCAAGGCGGCCACATGTGAAGGATGGCATTGGCTACAAGAAAGGCGCCAAGCACAATGCAAGAACCAACAAGAATGATACTGAATTTATAAAGTTCACCATGGAGGGTGAATGCCAAAAGAAGCAAGTCAAGACGGAGAAGCAAATCAAGAACACTAACGAATCTTCTCTTATTTGTGATTTGCGTACTAACGTGCCTAACCCTTCTTGTGCTCTCTTTAATGATTTCGATGCAACCTATATGCTAATGAGGAGTAAGCATGGCCGTGTCTATGCAAAATATGTTGGGCCACTCAACAAGACCCACAAATCTTGTGTGTGGGTGCCCAAGACACTTGTTACTAATGCGAGAGGACCCAAGCAAATTTGGGTACCTAAAAACAAAGCTTAAATTGTTTTGTAGGAATACTCCTCCGCGGTTCATCTTGGGTGGTGGATAGTGGATGCACCAATCATATGACCGGAGACAAGAAAATGTTCGAATCATTTGAGCCAAGCAAAGAAAGAAATGAGTATCTCACCTTTGGAGATAATGGAAAGGGATATGTGTTGGGTTATGGTAACATTTCTTTAACCTTTCCGCATTCGCTTTCGAAGGTTATGCTTGTGGATAATGTTGACTTCAATTTGTTGTCTATCTCACAACTTTGTGGAATGGGCTACAATTGCTTGTTCAACGACAAGGGTGTGATTGTCTCAAGGAGAAGTGATGGCTCGATTGCACAAATCATGATCAAGTTGATCAAGATCAAGAAATTGGTCATGAGGATCATGCTCAAGCACAAGATGATGAACCCACATCGCATGATCAAGAGGTTGAACAAGATGGCGGTCAAACAAGCTCACATCCACCACACCCAAGAGTGCACCAAAGTGTGCAACGTGATCACCCCGTGGAACAAATTCTTGGAGACATAGAAAGGGGGTAATCACTCGTTCTCGTGTTTACAATTTTTGTGAACATTACTCTTTTGTCTCTTCTTTGGAGCCATTTAGAGTAGAAGATGCACTCGAGGACTCGGATTAGGTGATGGCCATGCAAGAAGAATTGAACAACTTCACAAGAAATGAAGTTTGGACATTGGAAGAAAGGCCACGAGACAAGAATGTTGTGGGCACCAAGTGGGTGTTCCGTAATAAACAAAATGAAGACAAGTGTTGTGACAAGGAACAAAGCAAGATTAGTGGCAAAAGGATATTCACAAGTAGAAGGATTGGATTTTAATGAGACCTACGCCCCGTGGCAAGGCTTGAATCAATAAGAATACTACTTGCCTTTGCCACTCATCACAATTTCAAGTTGTACCAAACGGATGTGAAGAGTGCATTTCTCAACAGGCCAATCAAGGAAGAAGTATACGTGGAGCAACCACCGGGCTTTGAAGACCCAAAGTATCCTAACCATGTTTACAAACTCCATAAGGCGCTCTGGGCTTAAGTAAGCACCAAGAGCATGGTATGAATGCCTTAGGGATTTTCTTTTGAAAAAGGGTTTTGAAATGGGCAAGGCCGATGCAACCCTCTTCACAATGCGCTTTGACCATGATATCTTTGTGTGCCAAATTTATGTCGATGACATAATATTTGGTTCTACTAATCAAATGTTTTGTGATGAGTTTAGCAAGATAATGACAAAGAGTTTCGAGATGTCTATGATGGGAGAGTTGACATTCTTTCTCGGATTTCAAGTGAAGCAACTCAAGGAGGACACCTTCCTATGTCAAGCCAAGTACACTCAAGATATATTGAACAAATTTGACATGGACAAGGCAAAGCCCGCCCAGACACCCATGGCTACAAACGGCCATCTCGACCTCACCAAGAAGGACAAGCCGGTTGATCAAAAGGTATATCGTTCTATGATCGGCTCCTTGCTTTACCTTTGTGCATCTAGGCCCGGTATCATGCTTAGTGTGTGTATGTGTGCACGTTTTCAAGCCGCTCCTATGGAGTGCTACATGGTGGCCGTTAAAAGAATCTTGAGATATTTAGTGCACACACCCAATCTAGGGCTTTGGTACCCCAAGGGTTCAAAGTTCAACCTAATAGACTATTCCGATGCGGATGTCGGGGACAAAGTGGATAGAAAGAGTACCTCCGGGACATGCCAATTTTTGGGTAGGTCCCTAGTGTCATGGTCATCCAAGAAACAAAACTCTGTTGCCCTATCCACAGCCGAAGCGGAGTATGTGGCAGCCGGTAGTTGTTGTGCACAACTATTATGGATGCGACAAACTCTAAGGGACTATGGTTACAAGTTGAACCGTATTCCACTCCTATGTGACAACGATAGTGCCATAAAGCTAGCATATAACCCCGTTGAGCATTCACGCACAAAGCATATAGATATTCGTCATCATTTCTTGAGAGATCACTCCATCAAAGGGGACATTGAGGTGAGTCATGTGAGAACCGATGAACAATTGGCCGATATTTTCACCAAGTCACTAGATGAAAGCCGTTTTAGTCATTTAAGGAGTGAGCTAAATATCCTTGACTCTAGTAATGTGGCTTGAAAGCTTGCACATCTCGCTGTGAATTAGAGTAATTGCTTTGAAAAATAAAATTCTTGAAAAATCTTGTATGTGTTGTTTTTCAAAATCATTTGGTTCTTGATCTTTGGATCATGCAGATTTGGATATAATCATTGTTGGAATGATTGAATTGATTACATCCAATGAATCCTTAGCACATGTCCATGAGTTTAATTGAGGTCATGAGAGAAAAGAAAAATTTGGAGAAATTTTCTACGTTTGGAGCAAGTCTGAAATTCTTCAGAGAGTCGGACTATGTCCGACCCAGTCGGATAATATCCTATCGCTCGTGAAGAGTCGGACTTTGTCCGACCGAGTCGGACAATGTCCGACTCCACGGGATTTCTGCCCTATAAGCCCGAATCCAAACTTACCCCTTCATCTATCTCCCTCATTCAAACCTACTCTTTCTCTCTCTTCACCAAACCATCGACCAAGGCTCCTCTCCGGCGATCTCCCTCTTCCACCGGCGATTTGGAGAGTTTTGTGGGGGAAAGGCACCCCCTACTCGGACTCTATCCGATTCCATCATCGGCTTCAAGGTTTTTCCCCTAATCCTTACTTCTCACCTAGGGTTTAAGGTCAACTTTGATGGATTAGGAGTTTCCTTATTTCCCCTTCCTAGATGATGCATAGAAGTTATTCCTAGGATGCTATACATGTTGTAGATACAATATGGCTAGGACTGTGCGGTAGATCTATGCGGAATAGCAAATTTGGTAAAAATCCTGTTGTAGTCGGACAATGTCCGAGTGCGTCGGACAATATCCGACTCCTCTCGACTAGTCGGATATTATCCGACCCAGTCGGACAATGTCCGACTCCAACAGAATTTTCACTAAGTCTGAAATGGTGCATCGATCTTCCTCGACTTATCTATCCGTGCTATCTATCTTATACCATTCCTTGATTCTCTTTTGTCGGCATGGGTCGTTCTTCCACCAACCCCAACCCGGAGAAGAGGGCTAAACTTTATGAGGACGCTCAGCGATCCGGAAAGAGGAGGAGACGGCCTAGGACTCGTCGGCCTTCCCATTGTTGAGCCTAGGGAAGAAGAGGAACCCACTGAAATTCATCAGGAAATGAGAGACCTGATAGTGGATCCCGCACTTGATCGGGTGATGATCAACTCTGTCAAAGGTGTAGAGTCGGCGGCCACGTAAGCTAGAGAGATAAATTGGTTTGAGATGGATCGAGATACACTTGATAATAGGTTTTGGTCCCACTTCCACACAGATTGGTACATGTGTGCATACAGGAGCAAGGTCAAGCCCACGAGTGCCTATGCGAGTACATTGATCGGGATTACATGGCAAGCAAGCGCACGGCTTTGTTTGATGAGATTACTGCCATGTGTGAGTTTCATGGAATCAAAGGCATCATGGGTTTCAAGTATGACTGGAACAAAGAGATAGTGTGTCGGTTCTACTCCACTGTCTACTTTGACAAGACTGCAAGGAGGATGTGGTGGATGACAGATGGAGAGAAGCTCTCATGCACTTTCACAAGGTTTGCTAACATTCTTGGATTGAGGGATACTATGACTAGGGATGTTCGCCTCCATGATTCAGATTCTCTCAACTCCGAACTCATGAGGTACATGTACGTGGATGAGGACCTGTGCAACCCACCCTATGCTCACGGTCTCAAGCCTCTCTATGTGGTCTTGCACAGGATGCTTCGCCTCACTCTCTCTCCTAGGGGTGGCAATGCAGATCATGTTGCTTCTTATGCCAATGATCTTTTTCACATCTTGCCTACTCAGCGTCGGTTCAATGTATGGGACTTTATCTTCGAGTGAAATGTGTCATGGATCGGTGGATGCTAGGCGTGCTTGTGTGTATGCACCATTTGTGATGTGCATGATTGAGAGAATCACCAAGAAGACTTTCAACAAGGACTGCAAGCACACTCCCCTTCAACCTAGGATGCCAGCAAACGCTCCTCGGACCCCCTCGGAGGTCATACCTCCAGCTGCTCCAGCTTCTAGTAGTGCAGCTCCTCCTAACACTAGCATCTGCTCCTCGCCGGACAGGGCCCGTGGTCGTGGTCCTAGCTCGAAGAGCAAGAGTGGGCTCTTCAAGATGCTTAAGGGTATATTCAGCATTTGCCGGAGGATGGATGCGAGGATGGAAAACATTGAGCAGCGTCGGAATGTGCTCAATGAGAGGCAGAAAATTATTATTGATCACCTCCGGATCACTACTCCTAGAGCCCCCTCTCCGGAGTCGATCCCTGTTCCTCCACCGGTCGAGTACCCATGGGACTCATTCACTCCGGATGAGTCTTACTACTTTGGCTACTTTCCACCTCCACCCTTCTCTTCTGGTCCGGGTTTCACCACTGCTCCTACAGGCCCTAGCACCGGTACCTCCACCCACACCAGGTTTCACTATGAGGAGGATGAGCCCATGGAAGCTGCAGTTTCGAGGCGAGAGGAAGAAGAGGACACCGAGGAGACCGAGGATGAGGATCCCAAGGGAAAGGGCCCAGCTGATATTGAAGAAGAAGCCGAGGACGACGATGATGAGGATTGGGGCGACGATGATTAGACCCATCTTTCTTCCTTTTTGGTGTTTTGATGCCAAAGGGGAGAAGTGGGTAAAATTCAGTGAGCATGATGAGTAGAGCAAGCGAGAGTTGCTCTTGTATCTTGTTTTATTTATGGACATGTTGCTAGGATTTGTGATTTGTGATGAACTATGTCGTGTGCTCGTTATTTGTAAAACTCGTTTTTAAATTCTTATGTGTTAAACTATGTTCTATGGATGATAAATGGTGTAATGTTATTTGTGTCGTTTCTAGTTGCATTCGTGTGATTCACCTGTCATATGCATTGTTGTTGCTCTTCTTTTAATTACATGCCTTGTGGATCAAATGCATAGAAATAGGGGAGCTCTCTTGTTTTTCTCTCAAATATGTGCACTTGGTTTTGAAATGACCAATTATGAATTCAACTCATGCACACATTTAGGGGGAGCTCTCATCTATTTGCTCTCTTCGTTCTAGCTCTTTTTATGCTTAATTGTGAATTTTAGTTGTATTGTCATCAATCACCAAAAAGGGGAGATTGAAAGTGCATCTAGGCCCCTAATTATGGTTTTGAGTGATTGACATCAATACAATTAAAAAGGACTAATGTTTCAAATGAGTTTGTGTGCAGTTTATATTTAAAATTCAATTGAGAGCAAAGAAACACAAAAAGGAAGTGGCCATATACGTTCATATTTGCAAAATTTGGAAAATGGTCCAATTATGCTCAAGATCAAGATGTGAAGCCTTTTATTTATGTCTTGAGTATAGGAAACACCGTACTATCAAGAGGGATACACAAGTATGAAGTGTGAGAATTCAAGTGTTCAAAATTCTAAATACAAATCAAAAATCAATATTCACATCAACTAGGAGTCGAACAATGTCCGAGTCCCTCGGACTTTGGAGTCGGACTCCAGAGAGTTACCAAATTGTAAAATCCAGGTGGGAGTCGGACAAAGTCCGACTCGGTCGGATTTTGGAGTCGGACTCCGGAGAGCTACACTATGGGCTATGCCCAAGTCCGACCCACTCGGACTTTCCACTCGGACTTCGGAGAGTCCGCCACACTTTGTGAAACCCTAGGAGTCTCCATCGGATAATGTTCGACTCATTCTCTACTCGGATATATCCGACTTATGTCGATTTATCAGTCGGAGTCCGGAGCGAAAACATCATTTTTAGTCGAACAAAGTCCGAGTCGGATCGAGCCCAACGGCTCTTTCGAGTGCTCCAGGCTATAAAAGGGGACTTCGTCCCCATTTGTCCGGTTGGCACTCTCTCCACACTCAAACACACTCCCAAACTCTCCCAAGCACTCCTCCTCTTCCAATTTGATTCCCCACTCCAATCCTTGGCGGATTTGTGAGAAGATTGAGGAGAATTCGTTGAGCTTCATCACCATCTCAAGAGCACTTGTTTCATTCTCTCGCCGGCGCTTGTTGTGTTTGTTACTCTTAGGGATTCATCCCCCGGACGGTTAGGCGTTACCCGACGAGCTCCCAAGCTTGTGGTTGAGACTCGGGTCGTTTGTATTGCTCCTCCCTTCGTGGAGCTTTGTTTTAGTGGATTTTAAGCCGGCCTTTGTGGTGGCTTGAAGAGGTTTAGGGTTGAGAGCAACCCGGTCCTTGGTGGACTCCTCAACGGAGACGTAGGCTTCTTGGTGGAGCTGAACTTCGGTGAAAAATCGTGTGTCTCCTTGTCTCCCTTTAGTTTCTTGCAATTTGTGTGCTATAGCTCTAGGTTGTTGTTGCTTAAATTCCAAAATTAACTTGTGTAGGTGGCTTGCTTGCTTGTGCCCTTGTTGCCATAGCTTTCTAGTGTCGCTAGCTGCTTGCTTGTTGTTTATTTTCCGTGGATTTTTCCAACTTGGCTGCCGATCTACTTTCCGCACGAGGCGGTCGGACTTTGTCCTACTCTAGTCGGATATTTGTCCGAGTCGGACTTTGTCCTGCTATAGTCGGACATTGAGTCGGACAAATCTTTCCTGCGTGTTTAATTTGTTAAATTAAGTGATTTTCGGGATAATCGCCTATTCAACCCCCCCCCCACTAGGCGACTTTCACCCTATGTCATGTATGAGTTGTGTTGTCTTAGCAGATTTCTAATGCGTAAGATTGTTTTCGAGGGGTCCCTGCTCAGCCTTATATATCCGGGGAAGCACGGTTACATGCAGAATCCTAGTTGATTACAATATTTACATACTTAGAAACTCTATGTCTAAGATTCCTTATCTATTCGGAGTCCTTTACGACTAATCTTGTACTTGTCTTGAGGATTACGCCAAGATTAAATCGGTATAACCATCCGCCTCTATTTTCATACCGGTATATGGAACCTTCTAGTATTTTTTTTTTTGTAGCGGTCGGACTCCACCCTCTAAGGTAAGTCTACGACATGAGATTTCACCAAGCATTTCCTCGTGTTGTTTGTGTGCATAATGTGCAACGAGCTCCCGATCTGCAATGTCCGCATCGGGTTGTAGAAAGGGTGATGATAAAATGCATGGAGTAAACAACTCATTCCAGTTGTCAGCACATTTAAATAATTGTGACTAGCGGTTGTACTTGACACGGTCAAACAGGAGCTCTTCATCCCAAACCATCTCGCTAGAAAATTCGTCAAGCACTTTCCTCAAAAAATCCACATTCAAGCTGCAAGAGGATGTGACTCTCCTTGATGACCTGAGTGAACAAAACCTTCTCTAATTTTTTGTGCCATCTCATTCTCAAGAGACAATTCATCAAACACCTCGGAAGGAGCATCCAAGTGAAACTTCTCGGGGATGTACACCTGAACAATTGGCTTTGTCTCCTCATCAACCAAGTAGTCCAAACACCCGACTAGCTGCTTCAACAAGCCATCATGTGAGTCGTTGTCATGCTGCAACTCATCATCCCGGACCACATCCCGACTTGGCACTTTGTCGAACATATGGTGAGTGGTATGGACTAGGGGTGTCCCGATCTTCCGAAAGGTTCCGATAAACAACGATTTGGCGGAGACTTGACACAAATCGATCCGACTTCCGAACAACACGTTCGAACCCCGCAATCGCAGCACCACGTCTCCTCCGGTTATCAACCGTGCAAGCACGATTGACCTCACCAAGAAGGCTAATCCTTGTCTGCGAATCGAAGAACACAAGCAAGAACAAGATAGAAGCAACCAAATTGCAAATATATGATTAAACTCACGAGTTGGGGTCTCACAAACCGACGAAACGGCGAAACTGTTCTTGACAGAATAATCTAAGCAAAACCCAACCCTAAATGATGGCGGCTTCTGAGTTTAAGAAGCCCCTAGGGTCGTGGCTAACCCCCCTGGTCGAAACCCTAATGGGCCACACTCGATACACGGCCCGAAGGCCAAAATATGAGGACGAAGCGCTGAGACACATTCTGGACGTCAACTTGCTCGGACGATTCCCGACGACTCAGCATGAATTTTGGCATGAGGCCAACGCCGTTGGAAAGGTCATCAAATTATCTTTCCATCCATATGTAGAACGTCCAAAATGGAGTTCGTATGTGATCGGGGCCTCCGTTTTTCTTCAGGCTGTTCCTGGACTTCGAAACAGACTCGAAGTTGACTTTGTTTGGGCCTCCAACTTGACTTGGATGCCCTTGCTGGCCCACCACGCCTCCAACCTCCTTCTCAACCTTCTCATCATCATCTCCATGTTTTCTAACAATAATTAAATCATTAGGTAGCAATCTATTCTCAAAATAACTAAAAAGAATGCATAGGAACGATCTCACCTTATCTTTGCAACGAATGGTTTTATGCATGAGGATCATGTTCTCATCATCCTCCCCTTCTTGATGAAAAGTCGTCCTCGACGTCGATAGTGCTTTAATAATCATATTTATGCCTGTCATGTCCTCATCGGTGAGCACCCTCCATTACGATCCCCTGCGTGCCCACAAACTCTTGGCCTTGAGCTAGTTGCTGCAACAAACTATCATCGGAGGTTAAGCCATGGAGCAGCTCTTCATCGCAAATCACACCCTCGGACGTCCCATCAAGCACCTCATCACCATCCCACATCACGTTCTCAAGAGGCATTTCATCAAGCAGTACATGTGCAGTACCATCGGAGAACACGGGGAGAATCACCATCCTCACCACGAGTCGTAGCAGCCATGCCCACGGTGGCTGTTGTAGCCACTACCACCTCTACGGCCGAGGTTCCACCTCTATCATAGCATGCACCACAGCCTCCCCGGTCGTTGTCGAGCCTCATGAGTGAGCACGCCGCGTTCAAGAGTCGTGATGCTAGAGGCCCTTGGACACCCGTAGCGATCTGCCTTGATATTGAACTCGCGAGTTGTCGACATCGATGTTGTTGTGGCTTTTACGCCCATCCGGTCTGTCAGCTAATCGCCGGTTGGCTAAAGCTCTAGGAGGACCGGTGATGGTAAAATTGTGGAAGAGATGAACACAGGAGAGTTTTTTGTGTTGCGGTTTCTGTTTTCTTTTAACTTAAATAGAGATTACAAAGCAACTAATCGGCCGTAGTGGCGCTGTTCTTACGCACAGCGAGGAACTTGATTGCCAAGGCTCGGCCAAGCCGCACACGATGCTAAAGATGCGCGCATTTATACAAAGAATGCGCTCACACTAACTGAAAGTTAAAACAGACTAACAACCGACACAACAGGGATACCGATCCTGACGCAAAGCTCTTGAATCTTTATACGCCCGAGCGGCTTGGTGAGAATATCGAGCAGCTGCTCCTCTGTTCTGACGAACTCCACCTCAATGTCCCGAGCCTCTGCACGATCACGGATGAAGTGATACTTGATACAAATGTGGTTGCTCCTCCCGTGAAGGACTGGGTTCTTGACCAGCGCAATGGCGGATTTGTTGTCCGCCAAGAGTAGTGGTGGCACCAGCTCGATGTTCAGCATGTCACCAAGAAGCCTAGCCAGCCAAATGCCCCGACACGCTGCTGCGGTGGCGGCGATATACTCTGCTTCACATGACGAAAGCGCGACCACCTTCCGCTTCTCGACTTACCAGGTGATGGCACTCCCTCCAAGGAAGAAGAGGGTACCGGTGGTACTCTTATCGTCGTTGATGTCACCGCCCAAGTCACCGTCGCCGTAGCCGACGAGACGAGTGGCGGCAGCGCCGTTCTTGTTGTAGACGAGGCCGTAGCTTTGGGTTCCGGCCATGTATCGACGGATATGCTTGACAGCGAGCGAGATGATCCTCTTTGGGCGCTTCCATGAACCGGCTCACATAGCCGACGGAGAACACGAGATTCGGGCGCGTGTGGACGATGTACCAAAGACTTTCGACGAGGCTGCGGTACATAGTGGTGTCGACCGGAGCGGCGTTGCTATCCTTGCTCAACTTCGGGCGAGCCTCCATAGGTGCTTGACACGGATTACAGTCCGCGAGGCCCTGAAAATTCAAGTGCACAAATCTTGCATGCCAACACCGACTCTTCGGTGCTCTTGGCGCCGAGGCAAACGAGCGCCGTGATGGTGACGTAGAGGATGTAGAGGCGGCTCGGGTCCCGCCGGACCTTCACCACTAGCTAACCGTGCTAGTCCCGGACACGGAGCAGTCCATTCGCAATGTTAATGCGGCAGCCGGTCTCCTCGAGCCGACCGAGGCTCACAATGTTGGCCTTGAGCGCGGGGATGTAGTAGACCGTCGTCAATGACTAGTGTTCGCCGGACTTGCCGGAGAGAAGTACGGTTCCGCGACCCTCGATGGTGACCACCGAACCGTCACCGAATTTGATGGTGCTCGTCGGTGTAGGGGGATTGGGGGTCCCCTAACCGCGCGTGGGCCACTTTCAGCCCACGAATGAAGGCGGCGAGTGCGGGGCAAGGGAGCCCACGAAGCCCACGAAGCCGGAGGCGCGGGAGCGTCGGGGGAGGAAGCTTCCGGTAGCTTCCTCTGGCGCCCCAACCATCCGCGAGTTAATGCGGCACTCGAGTGCTCGCGGCGGTGATCGGCCGCCCGACAGGACGTGCGCGCGCCTTCCCCATGCGCCGCGTCTCGGGAAGCCACACCGCTACGGGGCCGGGGCACCCGGAACCAATGGGAGAGAAGATGCTTGGAGTCCAAATCCGGCGAAGAAGATTGCAGCGAGATCCCGTCGGGATCCGGTCGCGTTTTCCCAAAGGGGGACCGGGCCCCCACAGGGCGTCCGGTACCCCCGGTACTGTACGAGTACTCCCATCCTTGCTCTATAAAAGGAGGGGGTGCTCTCTTGTAAAGGACAGACAACAACGAATACAAAGAAGCAGGACGTAGGGTATTACGCACGACTTGCGGCCCGAACCCGGATAAATCTCCCGTGTTCAACGCTTGTTTGATCTTCCGCGCTAGCTAAGGCAAATCCAATCTTCCCCGATCCTATCCGAAGGGAGCCTTGACGAGGCCCCCATTTGGAGGTGTGCTCACACACCGACATTTGGCGCGCCTCGGAAGGGGAGGTCGTAGATTTCGCTGTGCACCGTAGAACTCCTACACAATCATGCACGAGATCCGCGGACACGCCACGAACGGCGGACAGCGTCTCCGGTCGAGCGTCTACGGGGCGTCGTCGCCGCAACCGTCGCCGCGCGGGCCGCTCGGGCATGGCGACCGTCCCGGCACCTCGGCGGCCGGGCATGCAGCGGGGGACCAGCCCGGCGCCGACCGCGACGCTCGGGCCGTCACGCCGCCGGCATCCGAACGCGCCACCGCACGTCGTCTCTTCCAGGAGGGAGAAGGGGACGACCCCTTGACCGCCGTAAAGACCATGCTCAACAACCCACCGGCGGGACCGGCGGGGAGAGCAGGCAAGGGAGTGGCTCACCGGAGTGGGTCGGCTCCTAGACACGGCGCGAGCCGGGCGCCGAGCGGGACCGTCCCGCCAACCGCCGCCGCCGCCGCCGATTGACAACAACCGCCACACCAACCGGGCGAGGGATACGCGCCGCCGGCAGCTTCGCTCTCCGTCCACTCGCCGCAGGTGCGGGGCGCCGCGACCTGCGCAACGACCTCAACGACGCCGCCGCGAGTGGGAGGATGCTCGTGTCGGCATTGAGCGCTCACGCGAGCGTGAGCATGAACGTGAGCGGACCCCCGCCCACGACGACGACAGTGCGGACGCGGAGTCGTCCCCGAGCGCCACCCCAAGCGCAAGAGAAGGGAGCTCGACCCCTCTTTCCTCGGGGCTGCGCGGCCCTCTCGACGCGCTCGCGCGGGTCACTTGGCTCGGCAAGTTCCGCCCGGACCTCCCCGAGAGGTATGACGGCACCGCTCCCCCGACGAGTTCCTGCAGATATACTCCGCCGCCGTCAAGGCCGCCGGCGGTACGGAAGACATCATGGCCAACTACTTCCACTTGGCCCTCAAGGACTCGGCCCGGTCATGGTTCATGAACCCGGCGCCGAAGTCCATCGGCTCGTGGGTCGGCTTGTGCCGAGAGTTCATGGCCAACTTCCGGGGGACGGCGAAGCGTCCGGGAGTCGTATCGACCTGGACCGCATCGTCCGGAAGCCGGGCAAGACATTGCGGGCCTTCATGCGGCGATTCGATCAAGTCCGCAACACCATTCCGCGCGTCGACCCTTCCGGGTAATCTCCGCCTTCGTCACGGCGTTCGAGACAAGGACATCCTGGGCGAGCCGGGTGTGCACCGGCCGGAGACGGTCACCGACCTCTTCCGGCTGGCCGACAAGTGCGCCCGACGCCAAGAAGCCCGGGCGTGGCACGACCCTCCGGCAAAGGCCAACCCCGGCGTCGCTTCTCCCACGCCCGAGGGCACCCTCTCCAAGAACCGGAAGAAAAACCTCGCGCGCAAGCGCAGGACGGAGGAAGTAGCCGCGGCTAGGGGCCCGTCCCCAAGGGAGCGCGACGACTACCCCCGCGGGTGCGGCAAGTCGCCGGCTAAGACCCCGGAGACGTTCGTGTGTTATTTCCACCGCACCAACGATCACGACCGATCGCAGGTGCCGCTACATCCGAGGCGAGCATTAAGCGGCGCGACGAGCGGCGGGCGGCCGAGAAGGCCGAGAAGGAAAAAGAGAGGGAGAAAGAGGAGGTCGAGGCGTACCGGAGCGCGGACGACTCCATCGCCGTCATCGGCGGAGGCTCTTCCGGCTTCGCATCCAAAGGCGAGGCCAAGCGCTTCCGCCGGGAAGTGTTCGTGATCACCGAGGGCAAAGCCTCGGCCCCCGCCGAGGTGGGCGGACGTCCCCATCACCTTCGACAAGAGCGACATGGTGGGCCACGACAACACCAAGGGAAGATCCCTTTGGTCGTGTCGCCCACCATCTCGCAACAAGAAAGTGGGGCGCACCCTCATCGATGGAGGTGCGAGCCTCAACCTCATCACCCCAAAGGTCTTCGATTCTCTGCGAGGGCGCGCACCGAGCTGCAACCTTCCCGCCCTTTATCCGGCGTGCTCCCGGGTAGCTCCCGCCCTTTGGGCAGGATCGAGCTCCCGGTTACCTTCGGTACCGGAGCACCTTCCGCACGGAGAAGCTCCTCTTCGACGTAGGCGACATCGACCTCCCCTACAATGCCATCATTGGGAGACCTGGCATGAACCAGTTCATGGCCATCCCGCATCACGCGTTCCTCACGCTAAAGATGTCGGGTCCCAAGGGTGTCATCGTAGAGAGGGCGGACGCTGTCGAAGCGATGGCTTGCCTCGAGGACATCTTGGCGGCCGAGATGGCGGCCGAAGAGAGCACCGATGGGAAGAGGGTGCGTAGCGCCTCGGAGAAGCCTCGCTGCACCATCCGGCTCCAAGCGGGCGAAGCTTTCGGCACCGGGAAGGTGTCCACCAAGAAGATTTCACTTGGGGGCTCGGAGGACAAGACCACCACCATCGGTGGTGACCTCGACCCAAAATAGGAACTCGCGCTCATCACCTTCCTCCGAGCGAACAGTGACATCCTTGCCCGGCATCCTTCGGACATGCCGGGCATACCAAGGAAGGTGATTGAGCACCAACTCAAGGTTGATCCCACTGCGAGACCCGTGAAGCGGCGGGCGAGGCGCCAAGCCCCCGAGCGTGAAGATTTCATCGGGATCGAAGTCAAGAGGCTCTTGGAAGCCGGGTTCATTAGGGAGGTCACGCACCCGACATGGTTGGCCAACCCCGTGGTTGTGCCCAAAAACAACGGCAAGATGCGGATGTGCGTGCACTACACCGACCTGAACAAGGCATGCCCGAAGGACCCGTTCCCATTGCCCCGAATAGATTCCGTAGTAGATTCTACCGCAGGCTGCGACCTGCTTTGTATGTTGGATGCGTACTCCGGGTACCATCAAATCTGTATGGCTAAGGAGGACGAGGAGAAGACCGCTTTCATGACTCCCGCAGGGAGCTTTTGCTACGTGAGCATGCCCTTTGGTTTGAAAAATGCAGGCCCCACGTTCCAACGGGCCATGCGCCTGACCCTGGATTCGCAGATCGGGAGGAATGTGGAGGCGTATGTCGACGACCTAGTCGTTAAAAGCCGCAAGGCACCGTCTCTCCTGTTCCACTTAGAGGAGACTTTCTCCAATCTGCGCCGCAACCGGGTGAAGCTCAATCCGGAGAAGTGCGTCTTCGGCGTGCCGGCAGGGAAGCTACTCGGCTTCTTGGTCTCACACCGCGGGATCGAGGCAAACCTTGAGAAGATCCGGGCCATCGAACAAATCCGCCCTCCGAGGCGACTCAAGGACGTGCGGCGCCTAACCGGGAGTATGGCGGCCCTCGGCCGATTCATCTCGCGCACGGGCGAGCGGGCTCTTCCCTTGTTCAAGTTAATGAAGAGGACGGACAAATTCGAATGGACGCGGGAGGCCGATGAAGCCTTGCGGGATCTCAAGCACTACTTATCCTCGGCACTGTTCTAGTCGCCCCGGAGCCGGGTGAGACACCGCTACCGTACATAGCGGCTAACCCACGGGTGGTTAGTGCGGCTCCGGTGGTCGAGCGCCCGGAACAAGCACCTCACGATTCACGGCGGACCAACAAGCGTCGACGCCTCGACGGTGCAAAGCGGCGGCCCCGACCGACCGGGGCTCGGCTCCGATCGGCTCACAAGTCTCGGATCACCGGGGGCTGCGGCCGCTTCCGCTCGCAGCATGGGTTGTGACACGGCCATTCCGGCCTCTCCGGGTGGGTCACCCGGAAGTCAACACGGCGCTACCGGTGCGTCGGCTCCCACGAGCGTTGTGGCTCTCCGGCTTCACCCGGGGCTCCGGCTCCGACCTCGTCGCTGCATTTGGGTGAAGCCGAGGCCACGAAAGGAAAGGCGGTAATGGGCGCGTTGATCCAACCCCACCCGGGGCTCCGGCTCCGACCACGTCTCACATCATGGGCGGGGTGGGATCCGCCCGGCTACTTTCGGCGTCGGCACCACGACATCACCACTTCGCTCGGGGCGCCGCTTCGGCCAACGTCGACGGGACATCCGAAGCGGAAGTTGTAGTCAATCCGACAGGAAGGGACGAGGCGTACCGCCTCACCGGGGGCTCCAGCCCCGACCACCACGACGAACGAGGGCGAGCCGGGACCCGCTCTACCGAGAATCGGAACCCCGCACGCGGCTCATTCAACGTCCGGTATACTTCATCGGCGAAGTCTGCGGGAAGCGAAGACACGGTACCCGCAGTACCGGAAGATGCTTTATGCGGTGCTTATCGCGTCTCGGAAATTGCGACACTACTTCCAAGGCCATCCCATCCGGGTGGTAACGACAACACCGCTGGAGACCATACTTCGCAACAGGGAAGCAACCGGACGAGTGGCAAAATGGGCCGTGGAGCCGGGGAGTTCGACTTGACCTTCCTCGGCACACACATCATCAAGAGCCGGGCTCTAGCCGAATTTGTTGCTGAGTGGACACCCACCCACGAGGTCGAGCACGAAGAATTGAGCACCGGGTGCAGCAGCATGACACACCCGGCGACCACCGGACGATGTTCTTCGACGGCTCCCTCACACTCAACGGCGCGAGGGCGGGGTACTCGCTACTATCACCAAGCGGCGACGAGCTGCGCTACGCAGTCCAAGTGCACTTCGGATGCACCAACAACATGGCGGAGTACGAAGCACTCTTGGCGGGGTTGCGAATCGCGGCCGACCTAGGCGTCGGGCGCCTCTTGGCCAAGGGGGATTCGCAGCTCGTCGTCAACCGGGTATCCAAGGAGTACCAATGCAACGACCCGCAAATGGCCGCATACCTCGCAGCGGTCGGACGGATGGAGAAGAAATTCAACGGCCTCGAGGTGCTTCACGTACCTAGGGGCGACAACCACATTGCCGACGAACTATCCCGGGTGGCCTCCACTCGAGCTCCAATCCCACCCGGGACGTTCATGGAGATCCCGACATCCCCTTCGGCCTCCGACGCCGACCGAGCTCCGGACGGCAACAACAAAGCGCAAGCGCACCCGCGGGATCTGCAGGCACACGCGGAATAGCGAAGAAGCGCTTGCCAACGAGCCGCAGGACGCCTGCTGGATGAGCGACCTCATCGGGTATCTGCGCGACGACATCCTTCCGGAAGACGACACGGACGCGGAACACCTAGCCCGCCAAGCCAAACGATATGCCATCATCGACGGCAAGTTGTACAAGCGCGGGGCCAATGGTGTTCGATGAAGTGTGTGACAACGGAAGAGGGCAACGACATACTCGTTGAGATCCATGAGGGCGAGTGCGGAAGCCACCATGCTTCCCGCACGCTGGTCGGGAAAGCTTTCGGCAAGGCTACTATCGGCCGACGGCCCTCAAGGACGCCACAAGGCTGGTGCAACAATGCAAGGCATGCCGGTTCCACGCTAAGCAATCGCACCTGGCCGCTCAAGCCCTTCAAACAATTCCATTATCCTGGTCGTTCGCAGTTTGGGGTGTGGACATTGTGGGGCCATTTCCGAGCTGCTCCGGGTGGACACAGGTGGCTATACGTGGCCATCGACAAGTTCACGAAGTGGGTGGAAGCCGAAGCGGTGACGAAGATAGATCGGAACTCGGCGATCAAATTCATGAAGAACATAACCGCAAGGTTCGGGGTGCCGCGACGGATCATCACGAGACAATGGGACACAATTCACAAGCCACGCATTCACAGCGTATTGTGACACCCTCGGCACCCGGGTTTGCTTCGCCTCAAGGGCCCACCCACAAAGCAACGGCCAAGTCGAACGCGCCAACGGAGAAATCCTCAAGGGCACGAAGACAAGATCCTTTGACCCGTTGAAGAAGAAAGGCTCAAAATGGATAACGAGAGGTCCAATCCGTGCTTTGGTCCCTGCGCACCATAGCGAGTCGAGCCACGGGCGAAACGCCTTTCTTCCTCGTGTACGGTGCGAGGCGGTGCTACCGGCGGAGACCCTGTTTAATGGCCCCGAGTCGCCGCGTTTGACGAAGCCGACCAAAACACCCGGCGGCACGACGACATCGACCTCCTTGACGAGGCAAGACGACGAGTACTCTTGCGCAACGCGAGGTACCTCCGGGGCTTGCGTCGCTATCACCGGCGGCGCGTACGCCCACGGGAGTTGCAAGCGGGAGATCTCGTCCTCCGACGGGCTCGGACGCGTGAGGGCAAGGACAAGCTAACCCCCATGTGGGAAGGGCCCTTTGTCGTCACCGCTGTCACTCGCCCGAGATCGGTTCGCTCGGAGTCGGAGGACGGATACCCGAACCGAGCGCACTGGAACATTGAGCATCTCAAGAAATTCTATCCTTAGAATATCCTGTATCCAATGGTCCGGGTAGTACCCGGAGTCGCATCGCCATGGCCACGAACGCCAAGGCACTTGTACTAACGCCTTATGTATTAAACAGCGCTTTATCGCTGCTTTTTCTACTCCCCACGAGGCTTGTTCGTTATATCCGTTCAGGTCCATGGACTTCTTTGTTGGGTTAGAGAAACCTACGACTAAGGTGGAGGCCGGAAGGCGCTCACGCTCGGTTAAGGCACGGGTGGCGAAGTCTCGCACTCGCGTAACGACGGAGCACCGCATGCCTAAGACTAGGCAGCGCACGGCAACAATCGCACTCAGCAAAAGAAAACCCGAGGACCGAAGCGAGTACAATAACACGCATGAAATTTAAAACTAACTTCAGTCTTGTCTACGAGAAAACATGTTTAAAGATAGGCACATGCGCCAGACAAGCCACTCGCGAGGTGGAAGAAAGGGACACTCAACTCCGCTTGAAGGTCTCGGCGAAGGAGTGAGCAACGGAGCGAGCCTGCGCCTTAGCAGCGGCGTGTTCGCCGGGGAATCCGGCCGTTCACCACGTTCGGGAGTGGGAAGCCGGGCACCAGCACCAGCGGCATTCGTCGAGCACTTCCTCCAGGGCCGCGGCTATGGTCGGTCGCCCCTCGTCCTCCATGAGCGAGTCCACTCGGGTCCTCAAGTCGCGCAGCGAGTTGGCCACGCCCGCGGTGCGAACACGTACCCGGCGAGTGCTACGTTCAATGGGGTCGAGCAGCCGAGCCAGGAGCAGCTCGGATATCGCCTTGGAGATATCCTTGTGCACGTCGGCGGCGATATCGGCCTGCGTCCGGCCCGAGCGGACCAGCTCCGTCACTCGTTCGCTCGGTTCGACGCGCTAAACCTCGGAGTCCTCGAGCCGACGCCGCGCCTCGTCAAGCTGCGCCCGAGGTCGTCGCCACCGGCCGCTGCGAGGCGCCGCCCTCCGGCTCCTTCACCCGGGCCTCCAATTGCTCAACGCGTCGGCGATACTCGTCCCGGCTCTTCTCCACAGCCTTGACCTCGCGATCGAAGGCCTCCCGGGCCTCCGCGAGCGTCTCACGGCGCACGCGGCTGCGCCATCTCCCCAGCCGATGCCGCGGACGCGCTGCTCGGCCTCGGCAATGCGGGCCGCCTCCGTCTCCGGGGCCTCCTTGTGAATGGAGGCCTCGTCTTCACGAAGCCGGACCTGTTCCTCCCGGGTGGCGACCGCGTCCTCGCGGTGCTTCAACTCCGCCTCCCGAGAGTCCACGGAATCGCGAAGGCGCTGGAGTTTTACCTCCGCCGCTTCGACGACCTGCTCCCGGGCACCCGGTTGGTGATCCCTTTCGACTAGGGAAGCCTCGCGGAGGGAAAGGTCGTCGCAGCGCTTCTTTAGCTCCGCCTCCGGAGCCACCGCGGCCGACTCGCGCCGCGTCAAAGCATTCTCGCGAGCAGCCACGGCGGAAGCGGCCTCGTCCAACTCGGCCCCGCGGAGCTCGGCAGCCCTCTCCCGGGCCAAGACGCCACGGAGGCGGTTGATGCTCTCCTCCTCGCGGACGATAGCGGCGCGAAGCTTCGCCTCCACCTCCCGCAGTTTGTCGTCGGCCTCCTCGGCAACGGCGGTGGCGGTGTTCGGCTCACGCCGGGCTTCCTCCATGCGTCGCCGGTGCTGCTGCTTGGCAAGCTTCACCGCCGTTTCCGGGGCCCTCCGGGCGTCCGCCACCTCTCGCTCGCGTTGGGCCACCGCGACCTCGCGGTCCTCCGAGGGACGCGTCCGTCTCCTCCACGGCCGCCTTCATAGCAAAGAGCGACCGAGTAACCTCCCCAAGAACATCGCCAATTCGATGGCGTGCGGAACCGCCCGATCGACTCATCGGCTACGCACTCCGGCCGCGTCTAGCGCGCCCACGACCTCTCCCGGCGGCGGCGGACGATGAAGCGTCCCCGCCAACCACCGTTCTCGGCTCCGACCCGACGCGTGGAGGGGAATCGTTCCCCTCCGAAGCACTATAGGAGTGGCGGCGCCGGTACCCGGCCGGGGAGTGGAAGTCCGTGGCGGACGCCCGACGACGCCGATCGGGGAGCGGTCACCCCGTCGTTGGCGCATCCGAGCACGTCACCTCGCCGGAGGGGTCGGTGGCCGGTCAAGGTCCTCGCCGGCGAGGGCACCCGCGGCCTCCTCCTCGGGGGCACCCGCAGCCTCCTCCTCGGGAGCACTCGCGGCCTCTTCCGCGTCGGCCTCCGCTCCGACCGTGTCGGCCTCAACGGCAGCAGGAGTGGCCTCCGGATCCGGCGTCCGGGTCCAACTCAATCCGGACGCTCCTACAATCAAAAGCGAATCGAAACATAATCGCAGGCGTCGGCACGCGGCGGCAGCAACCTTCTTATCCGCAATTACCATTACTCGGGCAAACCTAGCTCACAACATAGGCAAAACAAGGAGAGAGGCAGCCCACCCGTCGCCGGTCCACCCGGTCGCTTGCACCGGCGCAGCCGCAGGGCACTTCTCCCGCGAAGCGGCTCCCGCCGCCGGTGTCGGTGAAGCTTGCCGGGCCCGTTTCTGCTGAAAGCGTGCGGGCCCGGAGGAGTCGGAGGAGGGCGGCGTCGGTGACTTCTTCCTCTTGCCCTTGTCGCGCATACCCGAGCCCGACCCCGCAACATCGGGACCGGCACCCGGAGATCCAGGGGCACCCCCGAGGCGGCCGCCGCATCCGGGTTAGAGAGAGGCGTGACCTCGACTACCCGGATACCGGAGTGGGGGCTGGAATCGTGTCAAGGAACCCGAGCGGTCCCAGCCGGGGCATGGCGTCGAGGACGGCGCGTCGATTCTCCAAAAGGCGGAGAGGCCCGGCACCGTCCGGTACTCGGAATGAGGGGGCCACTTCTTCCCGGTCGGCGTGGAGTAGGCGAACTCCTTCGCAGCGGCGGGCAGGTCCGAACCCGCCCCGTGCGAGTGCGGCCGGCGAAGTTGAAGTCCCGGTACAACCACGAGGGGTGCGACCTCCGGCGGAGCGGCGCGATGTTGCACGCAAGGAAGTCGCGCACCACCCCATGCGAGGTCAAGCCGGCTGCGGCAAGCGTCGCTATCCGGTCAACCACGGGCATCATGCCATCGGGAAGGCCGGGCACGGTGTCCCGGACGGCGAAGTGCTCGAGCCGGGCCCGGCGGGACGCGGAGACGGCGGAAGTCCTTCTCGTACGTGGCCACGAACCAGGCCTTCTTCCAGCCCTCCACCTTGTTGTTGGGCGCGTACTCGATGTACCCGCTTCCGCTCCGGGCTGTCAACCGCACGGACCCGATCACCTCGGCGGACTTCGTCGGCGTCGCCTTGAAGTAGCGCCGGAAGATGGGGAAGCATGGTTGCACCCCCATGAACGCCTCGCACGGATGGGCGAACACCGCCGGCGCCGCGACCGCGTTCGGAGTAAGGTGCGCCATCCGGATCCCGTACGCCGGAGCACCTCCATGAAGAAATCGGAGAAAGCAGGGAGGGACGGCGCCGGCCACGACGAAGGACAGGAAGTGGAGGATCTCCACTCCCCGCTCGACGGCGGTAGAGGTCCCTCGATGCGGACGCCCTTGTCGCCGTCCGCCGGCGGGAATGGCGGGAGTTGCTTCATCGCTAGCCGGGGGCGGGTAACCGCAACGGGAGCGACGCTTCGCCGGCGGCGAACGAGGGCGCGAGCCGCTGCGGCGGGGAGACTTCCCACGAGCCATCTCGGCGGGCGAGGAGCGGCGACGGCGAAGGAGCGGCTCGGATCGCCGAGGAGGAAGAGGAGCGGTTGCGCAGGGAGCGTGAGAGTCCAAGAAGATGGGGAGGCGAAAGGCGAGGTGGGAGACGTGCCTCGGGCAACCGCCCGTCTCTGTACTTAAGCGCGGGATCCGAGGCGGGCCCACCGCTCGCGAACCGAATCGACGCCCTGCCCGGAACCGTCAAGCCTCGGCAGCCCAATCGGCACTGCTCCTCGTAACCTACGTCTAGAGGTAACTCAACCGGCGCCGGGCGCTGACGGGTGGCCCCAATCCTCGCTCCGGTCCCGCGGGTCGGTGGTCGGGGCCGGGGGCTCTGTCGGTGTAGGGGGATTGGGGGTCCCCTAACCGCGCGTGGGCCACTTTCGGCCCACGAATGAAGGCGGCGAGTGCGGGGCAAGGGAGCCCACGAAGCCCACGAAGCCGGAGGCGCGGGAGCGTCGGGGGAGGAAGCTTCCGGTAGCTTCCTGCGGCGCCCCAACCATCCGAGTTAATGCGGCACTCGAGTGCTCGCGACGGCGACCGGCCGCCCGACGAGACGTGCGCGCGCCTTCCCTATGCGCCGCGTCTCGGGAAGCCACGCCGCTACGGGGCCGGAGGCACCCGGAACCAATGGGAGAGAAGATGCTTGGAGTCCAAATCCGGCGAAGAAGATTGCAGCGAGATCCTGTCGGGATCCGGTCGCGTTTTCCCAAAGGGGGACCGGGCCCCCACGGGCGTCCGGGTACCCCCGGGTACTCGTACAGTACTCCCATCCTTGCTCTATAAAAGGAGGGGGTGCTCTCTTGTAAAGGACAGACAACAACGAATACAAAGAAGCAGGACGTAGGGTATTACGCACGACTTGCGGCCCGAACATGGATAAATCTCACGTGTTCATCGCTTGTTTGATCTTCCGCGCTAGCTAAGGCAAATCCGATCTTCCCCGATCCTATCCGAAGGGAGCCTTGACAGGCCCCCATTTGGAGGTGTGCTCACACACCGACGAGTGCCTCACACGCCGGTGTCGAGCTCGGAGAAGACGGCACGGGCACCGATCATATGGTTCGTCGCGCTCGTGTCCGGGACCCATCGCTTCGGTCCCCGGCACTCTTGCCACCGAAGTGGGTGAAGGCTTTCTCCTCAACCAGGTGCAATGCCGCTGGTTGCAGCGGTGATGGAGGCGACGACGGTGCTGGTGTGGTAATGACCGGATCAAGGGTTACCTGGGCAAGTTGCAATGATGGTTCATCATCTTCATCCGCTTCCGCCATGTGGGCCTGCCGGCGCTTGGGCTGACTGCGACAGTCTTTGGCCCAATGATCGCGTTTGCCGCAGATTGCGGCCGTCCTCTTTGTCTTGGGCCGACCCCGAGGAGCCGCTCTCTCTCCCATCGTGCCGATCGCGTCCTCCACGGCCACGACCCCACGTCTTTCCGCGCTTCTTGTCGCCATTGCCGTAGCTCGATCGACCGGAGCTGCCTCTACCGTCACGAAGCCTCGCCATGGCGTTCCACTCCTCCTCGGTGAGGAGAGGGTGGCCTTTCTTGTCGACGGTTGGGAAAGGTTTCTTACGCTGCTCCGCGCGCGATCTTCCGACAACCTCCTCGACCGAGAGCTCATGGATGTTGAGAAGTGGATCGAGATGGCAACCTGCTCCAAGTTCTACGACACAACGTGTAACATTTTTTTGATAATATCAGCCTCGGTTACCTCTCCGCCCATGACGGTGATGTTGTTGGCGAGGGCGGTGATCTGCAAGAGAAATTGTCCATGGACTCGCCATCCTTGAACGTGATCTCCGCGAACTCCTTCTTCAGCTACTCGAGCATTGGACTCTAAAACTCGCTGGATCCGATCCGCCGCACCTTGATGGCCTCCCACGCAGATCGCGTCGTGTGCTTGGTGGAGAGGGAGAACAGCATCTCAGCCGAAACGAGAGCGGAGGATGGCAAGGAGCGCCAGCCTATCGTCGCGGTACTCGATCGTCTCGCCTTCGTCCGGCTCCACGGCGTACCATAGCCCCTACGCCTGCATGTTAACCCTCGTCAACAAGGACCACTCGGCGTAGTTGGTCCTCGTGAGCATGGGAGTACTCGTACGGCCGCGAGTGGACTCCTTTACGACGCGCTCCACCACTACGTAGCGGTCGTCGTCACGACACCTGCCTCCGGCAGGCTGGGAAGGGACCGCGGCATGCGCCGCGCACAAGGCGATGACCTTGAAGCGAACTGATCCGGACCAAACGAGGCGGACATGGCCTGCAGGATCAAGGAACACGGCTCTGATGCCAAATGTCAGCTAATCGCTGGTTGGCTAAAGCTCTAGGAGGACCGGTGATGGTAAAACTGTGGAAGAGATGAACACAGGAGAGTTTTTTGTGCAGCGTAATGACGTGCTACGTTTTCTGTTTTCTTTTATCTTAAATAAGAGCTTAGAAAGCAACTAACTGGCCGTAGTGGCCCTATTCTTACGCACAGCAGGAACTTGATTGCCAAGGCTCCGGCCATGCCGCACATGATGCTAAAGACAGCGCGCATTTATATAGAGAATGCGCTAACACTCTAACTGAAAGTAAAAACAGACTAACAACTAACACAACAGGGATTTATTATTCAACACGAGCTTGAGGAGAGCTGATGGAAGTAGAGTACCCGCTGCCGATATCACGAGTGACGAATTCAGATCCCTCCGAGGCGTTGAACCACCTCACTCGTGCCCATCACCTTGTTCGTCGCCGACATCTCGACCACCGCCGCCGGCAGGGAACCACCACGCTTCTGCTCCTCCTCTGTAACACCCCGATTTTTTTGCCAAATTAAAAATCACCAAATAAATCATTTTATTTTATTCAAGAAAAATATTTACGAAAATTAACTAGAAACTTAAAACCTAATTATATACACAGGAAAAACAACATGTAGAATTTTTAAATAAAATCCTAACACTTGCAAACTTGGTTGTTCCTATTTTATTTGCTTTACTTTTACTTTTCTTCATTTTTTCATTTGACTCCTTGGAATTTATTTGATTTTATTTATTTACTTATTTATTTTGACCTAAGGAGTGAAGAAAGGAAAATAGAAAAGGAAATAAAACCTAGCCAGGCCGCCCTACCCCATTTTCTCTCCCCGGCCCACTCCCTCTCTTTCTCTCCGGCCAAGCCCAACTTCCCCCGGCCCCCTTCTTCCTCCTCGCCACGTGACGTGAGCGCACGACGCGCGTCGTGCGCCGGCGCCTCGCCACCCCGTCCCCCACCTCCGGCTAGCGCCGCCCCTCCGCACTCCTCGCGCACCCCGCCGGCCGCGCTCGCGCGCCCAAGCCACCGCCCCCTTGGCTCCTTCCCCCTCTCTTATCCCCTTGGCCACCGCGCCGCGCGCCAGAGCTCCGCCGTCATCGGACCCCCCTTCCTCGTCGCACCCCGCCAAGCGGTCGGGACGGTCGTCGCTTGTGCCGACCCGACCCCCATCGCTTCCCCCTCCTCCTGCTCACTTCCGGCGTACATGGTCCCCTCCCCGCCTCGCCGCTCATCGCACCGCCCCGTCCGCCGCTCGCCATGGCCGCACTCGAGCTCCCCAACCTATAAAAGCCTCCCCCGCCTCCCTCTCGCTTGCCACCCCCTCCGCCGGCCGCCAAGGCAAGTGTCGTCCTTCTCCCTTCCTTCCCCCTCTCCCCACCTCCTCCACCGGCCGCGGTCCGGCCCCGTCGTTCCCCTCCGCCGCCCGACCTCTCGTCCCCCTCGGGCCAAGCCCGAGCGCCGCCTAGCTGCGCCACGACGCCGCGCACCTCCCCGATCCTCTTCCCCCTCCAAGCAAGGCCCCGGGCCGTTTCCCCTTTTACCGCCACCGCGACAGGGCTCCGGCGGGGCAGCTCATCCCCGACCTGCGGCGCTCCGCGTCGTCACCCCTCCCCACACCTCCGCCACAACCTCCCGAACCCCGGCGTACTCTTCCTTCCCCCTCCGGACGCCTCCGGCCGCCGGAAGGCCTAATTCCGGCGAGCCTCCCCTGTCGCGCCGCCCACGGCCGCCGTCGGGCCTCACCGCCGCACCCCCACCGTCCGATCCCGAGCCAACGGCCAAGATTAGATCGGGGCATACCCCTTCGCCCTATTTAAATCTCGGCCGTAGATCCACATATCAACGCCCCTGGATTTTCCCACCCTTTTCCTTTAGAAAAATAAATCCCAAATCCCGGGAAAAGCCACTTTTACATAAAACCCCACGACCTTCTCCCATATTAGTTCGAGCCCTTAGATTTTTTACATAAAGCCCCTAAACTTTTCGAAATTACAAATAGGCCCTCAGCCGACCCGAAAATGCATTTTTGCATTTTAGCCCCTCCACTTCCCAAAATTACCAAAAAATATTTATTCCTTTATAGAAACCCTAGCTGATTTTTATAAAAATACCCCTAGACTTTCCACATCCATAACTTTTCAACCGTAGCTCCGTTTTAGGCGATTCGACACCGTTGGAATCGTCATGACAAACCCTAGCCCCAGAAACCTTCATCTTCACTCCGTTTTATTTGGTTTTTCCTCATTATTACTTTTTGCTTTCATTATTTTATGTGACATAACTTATGTACTCTAACGCCGTCCATAGATGAGGAGAACCGGGAGCGAGGAGCCCGAAGACCCTAACTACGAGGATGACTTCGAGGACGCGTTAGGAGGCTAGCTCTATCAATTCCTTGATCATAGTTGATCCTAATTTCTCTGCTTATTCTCGCACCTATATTAGCTACTCTTATATGCTTTATCCTTGCAAATATTTTGCTAGAGCCAAATTGTTATATGATAATGTTCAAATCACTATAGATGCGAACATTATACCCTTGATTGCCATTGGACCACTAGAATCAACCTAGATGTATTGTTAACTACGTTAATGATATAGTAGTATCATGCTTAGGAAGCTGTTACTATCTATCATCATACACCTTGTTTATGAAAATGTGTGAAAATGTGTTTGGTGGTGTGTGTTGATGGGTGGGTGATTAGACCAAGCTGTGTTAAGGTGAAGTTGGGTGGGAAATGATACCGACAGTGGGCGAAACTCCTAATACTTGGTGTAGAGTACTTGATGATTAGGTGTTGTCCATTTGTGATGAACGAGTGTTTGCCCTGCCTTATAAGGACCGGTTCTTCGGACCCCAAATTGGTGATTTAGTGTACAACCACAAAACCTGTTATGGGCGAGGTCGTGCACCAAACCTCGGGTTACGTAGCAAGAAGTTCTACCCGGTGTAGTAGATGACGGAGGTCCGGGGATCGTTTATTTGGTGAAGTCCAATACTTGGCACATATATGGTGGACGGAATGTTGGTGTCATACGCGTCGGGTCCCTGGGCATTCGGGGTGGACTTGTGAGCGTGCCTAGTTGCGGTGGCAGCGTTATGTGTTCCGTAGCTAAGAACATATAGCTTGTGGGTAAAGTGTACCAACCTCTGCAAAGTGTATAAAACTATCCGGATGTCCGTTGTCACGGTATATTGACACACCAAATCTTGAGCTCACGTTGATTAACCACAAATACTAAACCCTTGATGTGTGAGTGGGCAGCCTTGTGTCCGTGTGTTTTGGAAATGGTGTTGTCCTGGACTGCCGGAGTTGTTATGACCGTCGGTCGGAAGGCTCATCTAAAAAGAATGGGAAGCTGTCGGGATTGATGAATATCTCCCCCAGGTCCGACCAACTAAAATTATGAAAACTTCTTTCCTCTTCAAGAACCCCTTGCTTCCGTAGTAAGCCCCGCATCCGCGCTTTACGCTAAACTCGACCTTGCCTTGACCACGACCGGATTGCATAAATAATATCCCTTGCTAGTGGTAGAGCTTGTTGAGTACCTTATGTACTCACCCGTTGCTTATTTGTTCAAACGAAGATGGAGAATACCCGAGGATGAGAAGTAGGTCGCGTCCTTCGCTCGATGTTGCATGTGGAGTTTATGATGCTTTCCAGTGTGTTTTCTTATGTGAGGCTGGCTTATCCACCTCTTTGGATGTAAACCGGACCATGTATCCCCTAGCTACTATCCATTTGAGGAATCGGTAAAGGTTGTTGTATCAGATTTGTATCATCTATGTGTGTACCAACTACTGTTGCGGGGATTGGTACGTATACACGATGTAGTCCCGGGAACGGGCGCCGCATCCTCAAAATTGGCCACGGATAGACCCACGCCAAGGAAGGTAAGGCTCCGGTACCAACTGTCATAGCCCGTGGCCACCGGCGAGCCACCACCGGGACGGGGCATCGGCGCCGAGTGAGACGAGACGAACGACACTCCTGAATCGCTCCTCCGTGAGGAATCGACGGATGAAGGGGATAACCTAGTTTCCGATATTTCTATTCTCCTCTCCCCGATGGTTTCCTCCGCTTGTATAGCAGATGTCTCGACCATGGGCTCGTGAGCTGGGCTGTGGTCGCACATGGGTCGAACAATATGGACCGGGTGTTACACCTTGCTAGCGGGCAGGTGTTGCGGTGTAGTACTGGCGGCTCGGTCCGGCCGGGGCTAGGGCTACGATAAAGCTCGATGCTCGCTGATCAAGAGTTGTTGGGAGATGTCAAGAGCATCTAGCTCATCACAATAGATCTCGTCATTTCCGAGCGAGTGAGACACATGCGGCCACGTTTTACCGGCGGGTGGGGAATGGAGGCGGCCGATCCGAGAGTGGACCCGACGGATCCGAGCATGGGCTCAACTACGGCTGCTTGGGTGGAGCTTGGGTCCCGATAGTGGTGGCTCGGGATGCAGGCTCCGGCGGTGCACGGGGTAGCGGAGCCCGCTTGTAACACCGAGGGCCTCGTGCGCGTCGGCTGAATGGGTCCCGCAGTGGTGGGAGCTGGCTGGCTAGGGCGACGGGTGCGGGACACGCGGTAGAGTGCCGAGGTGCAACGAAGAAAGAGGAAAAAGAAGATGTTTTGTCGTTTTCGGTTGGTTATCTCTAAGAGACTAAGAGTGACCACTAATTTTAATTTAGTGGTGGCCATCGAGGAGATATCTCCTCACCCACCCCGATCGATGGGATCCCATGAGATCGGCCACGATCATCACCATTGATGACGGGGACCGGGAGGCGACGCCAAACCGGAAACCCATCGATTAATGTTTGCGGTAGTGGCTATTGGCTAGTGGCTATGGAAGAGTGCGGGGTTGCCGGGGTATGGCGTCGAGCGTCCGGGCATTGGCTTCTCGTCGGAAGAGTGCAAGGCGTTCTCCAATTGCATTCAATTCTTTCAGTCTTACATGTTTCAATTGCATTCTAAGGTTAATCGATGATAGCCTGTAGTAGTTATCGAACATTACAGGGAAACAGATAGCACATTTCTATGCTTGATGTGGCCGGCCCTTGATTTCTTTGTGACGTTGTGGATTTGTGATGATTCGGAATTTGGTTTTGCAAATTTCTATAAGAAATCGTTTACCCGTGTGACTGTCAACGATTCTGTGAGTATGTAAAAAAACAGAACAATTTTGTCCACTTGTTACACCAACACTGAAAAAATGTAGATCATGTTATTCCATGAGACGTTAGTACTGAAAATGTTTGGACAGTTGACAAGGGAAGCAACATGTGCATTGCTTCATCGTAGTTGCAAGAAGTCATGCATGGTTAAATACAAAATCAACACAGGACTACAGGGTTACAAGAACTGAAGCCTATGCATCGGCGTGGTCGAAACGTGTCAGCCAAATCCTCTGCAAACAACTCGATGCTGGTGTGCGGCCGCTATCGTCATCCTTTCGCCGACGTCAAAGTTGTGCAGTCTGGTGAGGAGCTCGTTCCTCGCCAGGCCGAAACGCCTTCAACGCGTCGATCCATCCCATGGTCCGATCTCGGTGGACACTCGCTCAGCATGTCCGCATTGAACAGGATGTCACACCCATTTCCGAGAGGTGAAATGGATGCAAATGTATGTGTGCCGGGATCGGTTCAATCACACATACACGACATCATTAATGGCAAACAGTATAATTAACCATATCCTCGAGTTATTACATTGTATCGTCCATCTTTATTACAGCACGACACGTAGGTCTAATAGAGAGTACATCACAACGAAAGAAAATTAACGTAGACACCCATGACTCCACGAGCATCGACCGGTGGATCGCCCGCCTAGCACTCTTGGTCCCGACCCTCGTATGACTCCCAACCTTCTCCTGGAGCTGAGCAGCAATGTAGGATATAGCAAGTGTGAGTACATGTCGTACTCGAGCAAGTGTGGGAAAAGAATGACATGTGGCTATAGATAAGGAAGGCTAACATTGGGTTTAATATAGAAAGCACCTATCTAATCATGTTTTAATTAGGCATCCTAATTACTACCTTTAATGAGGTCTCGCCAAAGCATCACGGGTACATCCTATCATCATTCACCATTCCGCCCCTTTGTCCCCTAATCAAGTGAGGGTCCATGTCGCTCTTGACCGTGAGCACGGCTGCCATGACGGCTTACACTCTGCAGAAGTTGTACACGTTTCCCCACAAGGAAGTGATTTTGTCCCCTGTAGTCGGGTGGACTAAAGTCTCCATTATGCCGGTGTCATCGGACACATAACACACTTCCGGTGTGTGTGGCCAAGAGATCACCTCCAAGGCGGTTCACGGTGTCCTCCGACTTTGTACGCGATCACTAAGAGATCCGCTAACCTAGAGGAGTAAACCCTCCACTCGGACAGACCTCACTCTCTTGTACCGGATGGCTCGGAGACCTCGTCTCTTCGCCACGCCTCCCCGGGACTGCCGGTACTCCCCAGCCGCCACAACCCCCTCTCCTTCGCGCGTACTCCACCGGCATCTACCGTATACTACGCCAAGCCGCGCCCATACTTGTCTCGTGGCTGTACGTGTTAACATGGATTATCGTTCCGAGAACCGGTCCTTATGTTTCATGTGATAACAAACACGGGACTACCGGTACACCCCGGCGTAGCCCCCCCCCCAACCAGTCACCCAAAACCCTAAGCCATGTTTCTAATTTATCAAGTTCATCATGCGGGAAATATAAATCAGTAGCATTTAAGATTAACATTAACCCGAGCATAATAAATTAGCATGCTAAGCAAATCTACCCATTTACCCCAATATCTACGTCCATGGCGACAAGGAATACATGAGCAATCAACACTAGTAAGTCCTAGCATAGGCATTCATCAACTTACATAAACATGCATTAACTACGCTATGTGACGGAATAGACGGAAAAAGGTGTAAAATGCGTCAAGGGCACTTGCCTTGGTCGTACGGGGGTGACTACTCAAACTTCTCAAACTCTTGATTCTACGAGATCCTCGTACTCCTGCGCCTCCGGACGTTCTCAACTATACGCGTATCACGCGGAACATACAAAGCATAGCAATAAATTAATACAGAGCATGCAACAAGGTACAAAACAGTACGATGATGCCCTAGATGCAAGGAACATGTTACTACGAGAATTTTGGCGCAAGAATCACTTAATTTGGAGCTACGGATCAAAAGATATGCTAAAAACAAGGTTGCGGGGACCTAAACGCAATAACTATATACTCGAGAGGGTAGCACGAAATTATTCCTATATACACAGGCTTGCACGCATGAAATTAAAAATTTACAGGGGCTAGAATGTAAATATCCTATTCTATGGTGCAGTAAGGGTTAAAATGCATAAAACATGACCTATAAATAATTAAATTATGCACTAGGGGCTATAATATAAATTGCACATTATCCATGGAATAAATGAATTAAAATAATTTGGAAAATCCCGTGGACCGGGTGTACGGCCCCGTGGAACCGCGGACCATGGTCCACGGTGGACCATTATGAAGGGGTATGAGGGCCCTTCTAATCCGAGCCCTCGATCCCGGATCGAGCGGCTCTAGTGGGGGCAGGCGGACGGGAGGCGGCCGACGGCCAACGAGGCGGTGCCGCCATGGGTGGCGCCCTAGAGCTCGCCGGAATGGCGCTCCGATGGCCGGATCTTAGCGGCGCATGGGGGAAAATGATGCGGGGGGGTTCGAGGATCCTCACCAGGCGGTCAAGCACGGACGGAGGCGAGTCGAGGGTGGCTAGCGACGGCGGGCGAGGTGCGGCGACGTACGGCGGGGCGGCTCGTGCTCGTGCGGCGCTCTTCCTTAGTCGCGTTGGTCCCGTTGGAGGCGGCATGCGGTGAGGAACAACGTCCGGGGTCGGCGAGGGCGAAGGCGGCCGGGGCGAGCCGACGTCGGAGGGCGGCGACGCAAATCGTCGGGCAACAACGTTGGCGTGGGGGAGGCAAGGGGAGCTCCGGCGTGAGGTGGGAAAGGGTACGGTGGTGCTGTGGCTTGGGTTTTATAGGCAGAGAGGCACGACGCGACGCGGGGAAGGGGAAATCCCGGTGATGGCGGCCGGAGTCCGGTGATGGCGCCCGTGCCTCGATTGGCATTGATTCGGAGCATAATTGGGTGAGCTAATGCGTGGCGGGGGATGGAAAGGGGCGGCGATCGCGGACGCGGTGTCGGGGGCACGCAGGAGGGTCTGCGGAGGCACGAGATTTGAACGGGGAGAGAGAGATTGGGGGAGGCACTCGTTGGGGCGCGGCCGGAGGTGGAAGAAGGCCGGGGGTGGTTGGGCCTGGGCCGGGGAGAGAGAGGGAGAGGTTTCGGCCCGGGGAGGGTTTAGGGGTTTCTATTTTATTTTCTATTTTTCCTCTTTATTTATTGGCGTTTCTTACGTAAATAAAAAGGCTAATGAATTAATTTAAGCGTCACACGTGCATGGTAAATCCTATATGCCATGATGCCATGAATGAAATGCAGTAATTTTATTATTTATTTAAGAAAATAATTTTATAGTCCTTTTCTAGTATATAATAATAGAGAAAAAAGAATTTTTAGGAAAAAGAAAAAATAGGGTGTGACACAGGACCAATTAAGCCGGTGAGGAGCTCAGTCCACATGTACACGCCCGCCTCCTATACCAGTACGGGTCGGGTCGTCAAGCTTGCCATCCTAAAGTTGCATCCGAAGCATATACCCACTCTCGGTTCAAGTCTATGTGTGTGGATGTTGTGTTTATTTATGACTATCCTTTCAGTGAGGTAAGTAGCTATAAATTGATGGATGTCCAAGAAAATAGTAAATCCTTTTTATTCTCTATTTGCACATGTAATGATGTAAACACTCACTTCAAGTTTACTGTGTCATCATGATACGCTTCATATGGATATTCTTGGTATAAAACAAGGAAGAGCACTAATAAGAAAATTTTGAATAATAGTCTCCCGATCGAATTGAAATTGAGGAAGAATTAGATATTTACTGCAGAAGACAGTTAGAGTAAAAGGCTTCATCGCCCAAAACAAAAAGTACCCTCGTGTCGAGAATATCACATCTCAATTAATCCCATAAACTTGTTCCTAAAATTCACACACGATTGACGGTAAGCTACGTTTCAAGATCTAATCGCAACAGTCTGCGGTCTGGTGACGATGAGACACGTGTGCACTGGGATGACCGGGTAGAAATAGAACACTGTCATCAGCACTGGAGCTACGGGAACAAAAACCACCGGAGGAGGGCACGCCTCGAGCTTCTGTTCCGTTGCCACTGCCGCCACCGCCTCCAGTCCGCTATCGGCTTGTTGGCTCGATGGGGGGTTCTTCTGCTCCTCCGCGATCGCGGCCAGTGCTTCGAATCCGCTATCAGCTCGAGTCAGACCCGTCGACGAACTCGCTATGCACACAGCTGCGTCGCTCTGCGCCCGCATTAACGACGCGACCAAATCATCTTTTTCCACCTCCGGGAACAACTCCGGCGACGACGCGCAGTGCTTTAATAGGCACTCGACCGGCGTCGCCTTGTTCGGTGACGGCGGCGGGGCGGTGGCGGCGTCGTCAACGACCGGGTGGAGGAAGGCCCGCACGCGGCATTCCTTGGCCACCACGCCGGCAGCGCGGTAGTAGAGCAGCGTGAGGAGCCGCCACAGGTCGGCGTCGGAGTCCACGTCCCGGAGCGCGTCCAGCCCCTCCTCGACGATCGCGTAGCGGATGCGCACGGCGGGGTAGCCGGCGAGCGCCGCCAGACGCGCGCGGAGGCCGGCCAGGCGCTCGGAGAGGGCGACCTTGACGAGCCGGTTCTCGCCGCCGACGTACCGCGCCTTGCCGCTGACGGGGCACCGCCGGATCGAACCGCCGTAGCTTACTATCAGCTTCAGGAACTTGTCGCCGGTGGCCATGACGTGCATAGAAAGTGTTCGTTCGTGCTGCGTCGTCTCAGGCCGGGCGAAAAAAGGAAGGTGGATCAATATTTTTTGGAAACTAAGCCGCGCTGCCGTTCGTACTTATTTGACGTTGGCTCGTGGAATACGAATATATAGGAGTAAGACACTACACTAGTAGCTAGCCGAGGCGGACACAAAATCGTCTTCGCCGCGTATTCGGACAAACGGCCCCCAAACAAACCAACACCGTGTTGGATTCGTGTCCGAGATCGAATCGGACTGACTGACGCTGGGTTATCTTCTTCCTCTTCAAACTGACGCGCGAGCACCGGCGTTGACGCAGCATCGTCTTCTTCTTCAGCATGACCTTTTGCCGTCGTTCAGTGCTGCCACGTGTTGTTGGCATTCTGACCTACGATGATTTTTGCGGTCGACGAGCGAGGCTCTAGATAAAAACCACACTATCAAAAACGACAAGTGTGTCGTGTGCCTATACTTTACCATGTGTCTTTGGCAAAAATGTAGGCACACACATGTGCCGTATCTTGGTATAAAAAAGTCTTACTATATCTCCGAGGGGAGCACATGACAAAGTCGCCTACGTGCCACGCACGCGGTACGACGCCATCCGACACTCACGGTTGTTACCTATTTGCCACGTGCCCCACGCAGATACACGGCAAACAGATAACGCTCATCTCGACCGACGGCTCCGTCCCACGTGCGTGGCTTTGCCGTGTCCCCCCACACCAGCACACGGTAAAGATTGGCCCCATGCTGGTGGGACGAGAAGAGGCGGCGAGCCCGCGGTGCCGAGGAGTAGGCGGGAGTGTGGCGAGCTGGGAGGAGGTGGTGCGGCCACGACACGGAGGAGTAGGCGGGCGCACGACGGGTAGGAGACGACAAGCCCGCGGCGGGCGACGATGATGTGGTGCGGCCACGGCGTGTAGGAGGACGAGGCGGGCACGCGATGGTGGAGGAGGCAGGCGCACATGATACTTTACCATCAATATGCCGTGCATGCTTGTGCCGTATGTTACACACGGTAGAGCCTTAACCGTGGCAATAGGGTTGTACCTGCAAAGGTTCTCTTTCCGGTATATGCCACCTCCTTTCAACGTTCTAGGCTTGATGATTCATATACATGCTGTGAACATGTTTATACTACTACAAATACTCTAAATCCTAAACCATCATTATATTAATAATTTGACGGACAACATGGGTCCGTCAAATTATTAATAAAGCACTTCCGATATGGTCTCCTTGACCAGCCTGCACCCAACCAGGAGCATGTTTTCTGTTATAAAAAAAACCAGGAGTATGTTTTCTTAACCATTTCATGTACTTTTGGATTTTTAAAAATCAAAAATAAAAAATGAAGTTGAAACTTTGCAACAACAAAAGCTATTATTCACGTGTTTCTCAATCAACACAACATTTTATGAAAAAAATTAGTACCTGGTACGTATTTTTTTTTGAATTATAAGGGCTCTCCCAGTAGGTTTTAGATTCTCTTAGAAACGGAAACGTTTCAGATTCTCCTCAGAAATGTTTTTTTACCTAAAACAAAATCATTTTCAATTTTTCTAGGGATAGAACATCACAAAAGCCTATGAAAAGTTCACTAAAAGTGCTAGACGTTGTAGACGCCATAGGACGCCACAATGCCAAAAACAAAAACATTGTAGAATAGTTGAAGTGTTTCGGCCGCGAAACCTTTTCATCCGTTTGGAGTGCCTAGTGCAAAATGTTGGGAACGATTCTCCTGTGACCTGAAGCGTTTCGCTTTTGAGGCATTTGGTATAGATTTGGCCTGAATCTGATAGATTCCTGCTGCCAGAAGCACCTCAGGTTTGAAAAACGACCCCTATTCGTTTTTTCTCACAGTAGCAAAGCAAAACATAAGGTCTTCGTTTTCTCCTCGTGTGGTGAGTTAACACCGGCCCAATCTTCGGTTTCTCTTGCGGTTTCAGACTTTCAGCGTTTGTCCTGGCGTAGGCCCGTTTCTAGTCCGATACAAACCCTCCTCCGAATCCGAGCCTGGTGGGGTCCCTCCCGCCGCCACAAGCTCACCACCGCTCTGCCGTTGCGCCGCCCCCCAATCGGAGTCTGCACGTCGAGGTCGCCCCCAACCCTGGTCGCGCGCTCGCGGCACCGGACGCGCGTGCAGACCGTCGAGGTCGCCCCCAACGCGCCGCGGGCCGTACAGATTGCTCCTTGCCCCCGCAGTTCTTCCCCGCTCCAGGGCCGCCGCGCGAGCACCGGTTCCGCCTACCTGAACCAATTTTCGGGCCACCGTTGGAGATAGCCAATTGTGGGTGGAGCCCTTCAGCCGCACCAGCATCCATTTGCGCCTTTGGGTCTCCGAAATAGCTCTTCACTGTTGGAGATAGCGCTGGAGAAGGGAGGGCAGGTCTGTTGCCAGCGACCAGCTGGCTGGATCCGTGCCGCAGCAGGTGAGCCGTGCTCGCTCCTGTTGTCCTAATCTCGTGCCCTGTCTGGTGGAACTGGAGCATGTCCTTTGAAGGATTCCTTTCAGCCTCTTGCTGTCCATCAACATTTGTTTAACAATGATTAGCTTTCGCGATATCAGTATCTACTGTTTTCTCATGTACACTGTTATCATTTCCTTGTTAAATTCTGTGAAAATGTTATTGGATTCAGTTTAGTTAGGTGCCTCTAAGCGAACACATGTTTAAATGTCCTCTGGCCATCTGATTGAGACATATTCTTTCTATCATTCTATGGATAAATGCGCTGGGGACAGAGGTAGGAGGGTGGGAAAATGGGGTGTCATAGTACACTCGCTAGAGAAAGAAAGAGAAGGCAGAATGAGCTTGGACCACACGAAGTAGATGAGACAATTTAGATACATCAACTGAAAAAATGACTTTACGGGTGCCGGTTCAATAGTTGTACATTCAAAATTTCATTCCTAGAGTTTCTCACAATGATTGCAACATTCTTCTCCATTTTGACTTTTTGTTTTTGATTATTTTATTTGGCAAACTGGAGAAAAGAAGATGTGGATCCAAAGCAGTGTTTTTCTTTTTTTCTTCTTCTGCATAGTGAATCTGAATGAAACATCATTTACTCGGAACTGAACAGGAAAGTGCATTCAAAATTTCATGGTTGATCTGAGCTGATAATCCGCACCGTGCTGCTCCTTCAGCAATGGTTTATTATTGTGATCATTGCGCTGATTACTGCCCCTCCATAAAGGACCCTGACAAAGGATATATGTGAGACCTCTCTCTTCATCATTTGAGTTACATGCAAAACTAGCCCTGGATGATCATTCTGAAGATGGTAGTCTAATTGTTGCCTAATAGATTTCTAAGAACTATTTGTGCATGTATGTTGATATTTATCATGTTTGGTGTTCAGATGTTGTGGTTTATGCGGTAAGGTTCTTGATCAGGAAGTTTATACGGATGAGCCTACTTTTATTAAGGAGAGCTCAGGACAGGTTGCTTTCTTATTGTGCTTTGTAAGGTTTTTGTTTAGTTGCTTTCCACTTTCTTATATACATGTATGTTTTGAACTAATAGAGCCGCTTGGCTGGAAATATTATGACAAGCATAGAGAGCGGATATTCTATATCTCATGAAAGAACCTTAGCGAAAGGTATGATTTTTCGGACACTTCCTTATTTTACTGTTTATGCTATTTTGTGAACTAACTTCTCCATTCTATATTATCAGGAAGGGATGAGATTAGTATGATTGTCCATAACTTACATATAGGTGGTGGAGACACTATCATTGATACAGCTCATAAGTTCTATAAGGTACAGTTTTTCTGACCAATCAATGTTCATTAGTTTTGTTTTTGTAGTGGAATGCTTCAGTATGTTGTCATTTCTTTCTTTTGAAGTGTAGCTAGCTATGGAACAAAATTTTACAAGGGGCCGTCGAACAACCCACGTTGCAGCTTCTTGCCTTTACATTGCCTGCCGGTACACGATCACATTACTGTTCCCTATGTTCTTACTTTTTGTTTTTTCAGAAGTATCCATATCTGGTATACTTATTTCAATTCAAACCAAGCCGTTTGTTGTTTGGCTTGTCTTTATCTTGATCATGTTCATTCCAATTCAATTGTTTCATTGTGCAAACTTGAAACTGGTTCTGTTTTAATGTTTCAACATTAAACTACAGAAATGTTACATTGTTCTTCACTTTTGCACCCATGGTTCTGGTCTCCGAACTTGGAAGAATAAGCACTTGGCCCTAAGGAGCTTTCGTCAGTCTCCTAGCTATATGGTTAACACTAAGACTTCTTTTCTTGCCAGGCAAAGTAAAAAGGCTTATCTTCTAATTGATTTCTCTGACTATCTGCAAATAAGTGTGTGAGTACTCTTCGACCCTTTACCTTGTATTATAATTATTAAATGAAGGGGCTCATGTGGGTTTTGTTTCAGCTATGTCTTAGGTGCTGTTTTTCTCCAGCTGTGCCAAGTTTTACTACTTTCCAACCATCCAGTTGTTCAAAAGCTCATAGATCCCAGCCTTTTCATCCATCGTTTTACAGAACGTAAGTGGGCAACACATTCTATTTTCTGGTATATAACTGGTTCATTGGCTTTAACGAGTGTACTATGCACAATTGTCAAGTAAAGTAATTTTGTGCAAATAGAAAACTGCTGTCTAACGAACAGGCCTCACACTGAGTTGATTAGGTGGCTCTAGCGCAGATCGAGTTCTGTTTTTTTTTTTTTTTTTCTTGAAAACACATGAGAGCTGCGCTTAATTATATTAAGAAGAAAGAAAAGGATAAGAACCCGGTACAACACACACCACAAACCCACTCATACAACAATTGCATTCGCGCCTATGTTAGGAACATAACAACGAGCTAAACTCCTAGCCTAAACTTCAGAGCCCAGGGCAGTCAAGTGACTTAATCCCCTAGCTCCTGCCAGCACCCACAATCTTTTTTCTTCTGCTGTGATCACAAGGAGCCTGGCCACTTTAGGCACAGCGCCATCAAAGACGCACCGATTCTTATGGTTCCACAGCATCCACGAGCCCGATCGAGTTGTCTATGCTTGTCCATAGTTGAGGGTAGCCTCATTTTGGTTTGTTGATTGCGCACAACTTAATTTAATCTTACCTGATGGCATTGTTCACATGTTTAATCTACTGAAGCAGATATAATAATTATTATCGGACAACTCCGAGTCTGATTTTATTAACAGATATTGCAACTTGCATGCCATAGTTCAACTAATATCTGGACTTCCATTGTCCATGATAATTGATATCATCTACTTGTATCTATGACTTGCGGGCCTTGATTCTTGGATGGAACAGGACTAGTTTTATACATAGCGCTGAATTGCTTCCTTTCCCTCTATATTGGTTTTCAATTTCTAGGTCTGCTGGGTAAAAGGAATAATGAAGTTTCAGAGACAGCTTTACGCATTTTAGCAAGTATGAAACGTGATTGGATGCAGGCAAGCAAGTCTTCCTCTGCTTTCTTCACGAGTTTTATTTAGGATTCAATATGGTTGCCCTCTGTTTCTTTTGTAAGGTTGCATTAAGTTTGCTATCTGTTGCAGACTGGGAGGAAGCCTAGTGGATTATGTGGTGCAGCATTGTATATTGCTGCACTCTCTCACGGGCTTAATTACACCAAAGCAGATATTGTAAGCCTGGATGCTCTTAAGGGACTTTCAATGTATTTGAAATCTGTATCATAAATCTTCTCCTGTAATAACCTAAAAGTTTTTTCTCACTTCCAACATGAACTTTTTTTTTGTGGTGCAATGTCAATATATAATGGTTCAACATTACAGCATGTGATGGCTTGTATTCTGTTATTGTTTTCAGGTTTCAGTTGTGCATATATGTGAGGCAACTCTAACAAAACGGCTGATAGAATTTGAAAATACAGATTCTGGTAGCTTAACGGTATGTATCTGCTTCCCATGAGTCTCCCAAATTTACCTGTCATTATATTGTTGTAAGCAGTTTCATGTTGGCATGTACATCTGAATGGTTGCGAGTCTGTACATGAGCATACAGATTTTTTACCAGTTACGCGGCTGAGACTGGTGTTTTCTCATGTGATTTGATTTGTCAACTTTCAATGTAATGTTTTCCACTCTAATCATATTATATAATTTCAAATTCAAAATTTTAAATATGTAGTTGAATGCTCCTAGACCAGGATTTGTTCTCCTGGTACAGCAGTTACACCGTGGATTTGAAACCCTAATCATTGTATGAATACAAATACCAATCAAGGCAGGAATTGAATGATGCAATGCAGCCTATGTCAACTATACTTTGCACCTGAGCTTATTTACGTTGTCTTAGATTAGGGAGTGCAGAAGCCTTCTTCTTTTTTAAAAAACTGCTTCTTGTCTGTTGGGGGCTGCTGTTTGTATTGGTGTTGACTGTATTGAGGATTGAGCACGAGGGAGAGAAGACCAAGTATTTAATTACCTGTTTGGTGGTTTACTGTGTTCTTATTTTTTACCCACAGCATGCTTGGTTTTAACTATTTAATTACGTATTAGGTGATTTATTATGTTCTTGAATGTTACCCAAAAGCATGTTTTGCTTTATGCAGTTTACATAAACTCATTTATACTTGTACCTTAATGCTGCACTTCTAGATTGAAGAATTTTTGGCCAAGGCTAATGAAACTAGTCAAGAGCCTGTTTCAAAATTTTCAACCAAGCCTGGAGAGATCCTTTGCAAGCACAAAGGCAAAGGTGGTGAACATTTTGCTCATGGACTTTGTGAGAAATGCTACAAAAAGGTAAATCACCATTGCTATTCTCTTGTGTCAATTACATTCATATTTAAGTTACTGTTGAGTGTTGACACATTGTCTGATCATCCAGTTTACCAAACTGTCTGGTGGATTAGAAGGTGGTGCTGATCCACCAGCTTTCCAGCGAGCTGAAAAACAAAGACTAGAGGCTGAAAGAAAATCTAATGAAGCTGCTGCAAGCAAGGAGGCTGCATTTGGTGAATCTACTTCCGACACACAGAATTCTGATATTGAAAATTCCTTCATGCCTCCTCAGAAGGTAATAATTTTGAAGAATCCATTTCTTAGTTTGCCCTTAATTCCCTCTGAATAAGCCATGGCACATTGCCTCTCTACTTTACCTTATTATATGAAACTATTGATGGGTTCATATGGATATGATCCTAATCCTATCCTTCGTTACTTTTCCTAATTAAAGAGATAAGTTGACCTAGAGTTTGTGAAGCCATTATGTTGTAGGAGGTGGTGCTGAACCCTAGTTGCTGGCCACCATCTCCTATAGGCCCATAATACCTTGTTATATTCATCAGCACTATATTATTGTATAGAATATAACTTGGGAGATCTAAGCTGTTGGAATGTGAAGTAGGGCAAATATCAGATGTATTCAATCCTCAATAGGAGATTACAATATATAGTCACGGCAGGTGGAAGAGGCACCAGAGACGCCGGCCCTAGGGGTGCGCAGCACCTTCCCCTCAGAGGTCTGCGCACCTCCTGTACCCTAAGCCCACTAGGGGCCCAATACAATATTCTAACATGAGGCAACAGATATTTTTAGTGACGTCCTACTAAGCCAGCCATCCTACTTAGGATAGACATCAGATTCACTAAGAGATTTTACGAGGCAACAGAAAAAGATGGTCCAAATTATATTCTTATGCCGCACTCCTACTAAGCCAGCCGTCCACTTTTGACACGAGCAACAGTTGTTTTAACGTTTAGGGTTAAGTGGATACTTTGCCATATGGACTTACACAGTGACATCTAGAATAGATGCGGAGTAGATTCATTGTGGCTGCAGAAGTGGATTTTCTTCTTTGATATGGCAAGAAAGTGGCCCTATCAAAGAATAAAATGGCACTTCTGCCGTTGTGATGCTGCAGTTGTTGAATGGAACATTTACCTGTAGAATCTATTTATTATTGCTAAAATTTGGCATGATTCCAATGTGGTGCAGCCCATACATGTTACTCCTTCTCCAGTCTTCTCTCTTAGAATTGTTTTATTTGATGTTTTTTCTTCTTTGTATTATATAGGAAATAACTCACTTTTTTTAATCAGGATTCAAGTGGGGGTGAAATTTTTCCAAGTATATCCACGCAAATAAAAAATGACTCTATACTATCCAAAGATCCTGATGGTGGAGGTTTGTTACTCCCTGCACCACCATACTCTAGAATAAGTTCAGTTGAGTTTTCTGATTTCAAATCCGTGTTAAGTTAACATTTGCAACATCTTGCATCTTTAGATGAAAAGTGTAACGGCGATGATGATCCAGAAAGTCTTTCTGATATCGATGATGTGGAGGTACTTTATCTATGAACATTTTCTTATCATACTTTTCATTTGAAGCTTTATTTGGTACTTGTTTGAGGTTGAGAGATGACCATATATTACTTTTCTTGTTGTATCTATTAATTTTTATAGGTAAATTGGTACCTACACAATGAAGAAGAAAAGAAATACAAAAAGATTATCTGGGAGGAAATGAACAAAGAGTACCTTGAGGTAGTTATAAAATGATGGTAACTCTAACATTGTAATTCTGTTTCTTTTTTCTCTTTTTTTTTGTGCAACTATATGCCAATTTTCATCTAAAACAACCATATGCCAATTTCATCTAAAAAAGTATATGCCAATTCTTTTGCAGGAACAAGCAGCAAAGGAAGCATTGGCAGCTGAACTGGCAGCTAGAGGCATGGGTATGGAAGATGGAAAGAAAAAAGTATGAAATGTTTCTGTGCATCATACATATTTGTTTTACCCTTTTATATTCAGTTCATGATTAACCATGGATCTTTTATATGCAGAAACGAAACGTAACGAGGATGCTAAAACATCATCACCTGCTGAAACACCAGCAGAAGCAACTTATAATATGTTGAAACGAAAGGTTCTAAGCTTCTATCCAGCCACAGATAAAAGTTGTATTTTGTTAGATTAGTTCTATCTACTTACTGAAATTACACATACAATGTCTCTCGCAGGGACTTGGGTCAAAGATCAATGTAGAAGCCGTTGGTGGATTGTACAATGTATGTATCTTCTGTTATCCTATTGTTGGAATAAGGAATTAAGGATTTGTAAATTACATGCTACTGTGAGTTGTATGAATTGTTTATGCTTTACAAAACATGTTATTTGGCATTCTGATTTAGTTTTTTTTAAAAGCCTTGACATTATTTACATTAAATTATGGTGAACTAATATCCCTGATAAAAAAAATGAACTGCTGGTATTGACTCCATTATTGTATTAATGCATTATCCGTGACACTATTCTTTTGCAAGCAGACTAAAGATGAAGATGGCGGTAGAAATAAGAAAGAAGAGATGGACTTCGATGGGGAATATGCACATGATGACAATGCTGATGGTGAAACATTTAATCATGGTTATGACGACTATGATGATCACAAGTATGATGACGATGGTGGTGAAGCTGATGATGTTTTTGATTTCTTGTAAGCAACATACGGTGAAATCGTTTGGAACAGTGAAAATTTATTTGCACCACTAAAAATAGATAATGCTAAAGGTTCCTTTTACATGGCAATTTTAGTTTTTTTTTTGTCAGGACTCACTATTGATTACTCGGTTAATGGGTTAGTGTAACACATGTATCTGAAAATATAAGTATTTTGGCTGATGTATAGCTAACAGTTGTATTCTAGGACGGATGTAATAATTATTAATATTATATATTATACTTATTTGTATTTTGTAGTGTTAGAATTATTGTGTATTAGGTTAGGCCTTATTAGGGCCATGGGGCCCACTAGGTTTACCGCCATGTCCTAGGGCTGGCACCCTGTTGGTGCGCCCCTGGCAGGTACCCTAGGTGGAGTCTATATTTTGTAACCATTGTTGGTCAATGGAATACAATCATTATCGAGCCCCAATTATATTTCCTACATGTAGTGTCTGGGTCTAAAGGCTATGAGCTTGTACCTGTTTCATTATCTCATTATTCTACGTACGGTCTAGGTCTGGAGATGTTTGTACCATGGTCCAAAATGGTGTTATATGTTTTTACTGTTACTCTTGTGATGGTGCTTACAATAAATTATAATTGTAACCGCTTCCTTCCCAGTAACCAAACTTAACACCTTTCATGTAGATCACCATATCTTTTTTTTTAAAAAAAATATATAATAAACTCATATGAGATCTTAACGGTGTGGAAGTAAAATTTTGAATAGTGTTGACACTGGAATTTGGAGTTGGGGGACCCACCTGTTAGCGACTTAGAGAAACCTGCGGGTGAGTAACAAGTCACAAAGTCCAATTTTCAAGAGCATGGGCTCGCACTTTGGCTCATGTGGTGCTACAAAGGAGGTGTGACTTGTGTGCGCGAATTATCTTTAGAAAGTTTTTAAGTAGTTTAGAAAGTGTAACTTCGAGTCCAAATAGGGCTAGGTTGACATGATCGAGTTGTGATCGTTATGAAGTCTTGCCTCGAGGATATAAATAATGATCCAGACGCATTATAAAATATATATCACAATCAATGAACTCACGGTGCATTACCTCCTTTACTTTGACGGATTTACGGGAGAACACGTGGATTCGGCAAGTAATACGTTTGATTCATGTAGTTTAACATGTCATGTTTGAATCGGAGTAGCTTGCTAGCTATTCGGTAGTTTAGATCTATTCTAGATTATTGTTTCGAGTATCGATCAACTATGCCTCCGTAGTGGGTTTTGGTGATGAATGACAAACAATTAAAATGTGCTAATGTAGCTATTGAGCTAATGTGCAGGATATCAAAAGTTTATTTATCCACGTTGTGAGAATGTTAGCCCCTCATACAAAAGGAAGGAACTTGGACTCAAAATGAAGCATACAAGATAGATTTTAGCTTTTTTGAGTCTAGGTATGCCAAAGTATCAAGAGGGGTAAAACGATCTTACATGCTCGGGAATACATGCTCAAGAAACAATACCAAAGCTTGGATGTACACCAAACACACGAAAAAGTCAAAAGTCCAAAGTTCAAAAAGCCAAAACCTACAATTCATTGGGAGGACGGAAGTTCCAGCTATAAGACGAAAGTTCCGTCCCCACTAGATAGTTTTTGGTGGAAGTTATGACGTGACAAACTTAACCCAGCCTATACACTACAATGCGAGAACGAAGCCAATGGTCCGATGGAAGTTCCTTGATGAATGGAAGTTTCGTCATTTCATGACCTAACCCTAACCAAGGGCTCTTTTTGGACCCTATCCTATATATACCCTCTTTCATCCTGTCAAAGAGGGTGCTTGGTGCTTTTTGAACTCACCCATCTTCCTCAAGCTCTAGCTTTCACATCTCTCTCACTCCTCTTGAGATTCAAGACCATTTGTGAGAGCCCAAACTCAAATCCAAACTTGAGAGCATCACCCAACCTTGAGCACTTCATTCCCTTGCAAGCAATCTCGACTTCACTTGTTACTCTTGGAGATTCGTTCTCCTAGATTGACTAGGTGTTGCCCTAGAGCTCCCAATCTTGTGGTAAGCCTTGGAAAGTTTATGAAGGTTGTGGCTCGCCTCCGAATGGAAAGGAATCAAGAAGAAGAAGAAAACCAAGCTCGATCTTTGTGATTGCTTGGAAAGGATTAGGGTTGAGAGAGACTCGACTCTTTGTGAGCTCTCGACGGAGACGTAGGAACCTCTTTGTTAGGGTCCAAAATTCGATGAAAAATCACCGTATACCTCTTTGCTTTTGTTCCGATTCTTTGTTCTTGTTCTTGTCATTTGCACTTGGTGCCCGATCTACTTGTGTATTACTTTGCTAGACATTTCCTATAGAGGAGGACCTCCCAGGACATGGAGCAACACTTCTATTCAAGCGGTATCGTGAGATTTCCTTTTGCTCCTTCTCTCCTTGGAATTGCCACTAACCCCCTAACGGATGTTCCGACATGAAAGTTCACGTGATAGATAGAAGCTCCGTCCTAGCGGTTTAATTGTGTGCTAGTATTGTGAGTTTCAGGATTTAGTTGTATTGCCTATGCCCCCCCCCCCTAGGCAAGTTTCGGGGTTGTTTAAGACATGGTCCAATCCTTCTTTGAGGTAGTTTGACTTGTCGTATCTTAACACTTTGTCGATGAAGGCTTTAACTTGTTTAGATCTAGCTAAGAGTGTCATGATTAAGGTGCTTGGTTGTCGGTTTGACTTGTCCTACCTACTTCCATTAGTTGACATGTCCCCGGTGAAACAGTGGCTAAGTTGTGTT
>JAUNZO010000742.1:0-19051 GCA_031894775.1 Chloris gayana
GGTCTTTTCCAAATTCTCCATTTATTCCATTTTGCAATTCTTTTCTTCTTTTTGATTGTGCTTGCTAGACTTTCATGTGCTTTGGATATTCACTACACACATTCTCATGAAAGCATTAGTTCTAAATTTAATTGTATTGATATCAATCATCCAAAATAAAATGAGGGGCCTAGATGCACTTTCACCTTGATAGTCTGTCCGTGAAGAAAACGTAATCTCATATTGGCCAAGTTCTATAGCCCACTTAGCAACCTGGCCCATCGCCTCTCGGTTTCGCACAATATCCCCAATGGCGAATCCGGTCTTAACTTCAATGGGATGCGCTTGGAAATAATGTTTCAGACTTTCGAGAGGTTATCACTACAACATATATTAACTTCAGTAATCGGAGATATCGCATCCGTGATTCGAGTAAGAACTTCATTTACAAAATATATCGGATGTTGTACCAATTGCAGATGTCCCTCTTCCTTCCTGGTCGACCGCCGATACCGTGCTCACCACATGGGTTGTTGCGAAAATATACAACTGAATAGTCTCGTATGGCTCCGGAGGTACCAATACCGGAGGATTGCTAAGGTATTCCTTGAGCTGATCAAGCGCGGCTCGTGCCTCGTTTGTCCACTCAAACTTATCTTGCTTTTTAAGCAACTTGAAGAACGGAAGTCCACGAACTCCCGGTCTTGAGATAAAACGGCTAAGAGCAGCCATACTTCCCGTCAACTTCGGACATCCTTCAAACAACTCGGGGGTTTCATGTCGATAATCGTCCGGATTTTTTACGGGTTAGCTTCAATGCCTCGCCATGACACCAAGTATCCCGATAATTTTCCAGAACAAACTCCAAACACACACTTTCCCGGATTAAGCTTCATGGAAAAATTCCGCAGATTGTCGAAGGTCTCTATCGGGTCGAGAGAAGATCCTCGGTTTTCGAGATTTTACCACTATATCATCAACATAAGCTTCTGCGTTCCTTCCCAATTGCGAATCCAAGCAACGTTGTATGCCGCGTTGATACGTAGCTCCGGCATTTTTAATCCAAATGGCATGGTCGTATAGCGATACGTTCCGAAGGGGGTGATAAACGCAGTCTTTATTTGATCTTCAACTCTCGGAGGTATTTGATGATACCCTGAATAGGCATCGAGGAAACAAAGACGCTCGCAGCCAGCGGTCGAATCAACAACTTGGTCAATCCGAGGCAGCGCGAAGGGGTCTTTGGGGCAAGCTTTGTTGAGATCTCGTATAATCGACACACATTCTTAATTCTTTAGTATTCTTTTTTAGTACAAGGACTCGGATTGGCAAGCCAATCTGGATGATTCACCTCCCTAATGAACTTAGCTGCTAATAACCTAGTTATCTCCTTCTTGATGGCCTCCTTGCGGTCTTGAGCGAACCTCCGAAGCTTCGGTTTGATCGGCTTCGCATTGGGACGCACTAACGGTGCGTGCTCAATCTTCTCCCGAGGAACACCCGGCATGTGAGAGGGCTGCCATGCAAAGATATCCCTGTTTTCATGGAGGAAAAGAATGAGAGCGCTTTCCTATTTATCCCCCAAGTCAGCCCCTATATGGGTGACCTTGGAGGGGTCCGACTCATCAAGCTGAATAGTCTTGGAAACGACCGTGTCGACCTTCGATTTCTCCTTCACGACCTTCTTGGTTGGAACTTCATCTTCCAACCTTGCTCGTACTTCTAGAGCTTCAGTCGCTTCTCCGATTTCTCGACGTTCATCCTTTGAATTGACCCGAGAAGCCAATTCGGTGCTATGCACTTCACAAGCGTAAGCGGTCTTAATGTCAGACCGGAACGACAAGACCCCATTTGGTCCTGGCATCTTCAACATCAAGTACCGATAGTTCGGGATGGCCATAAACTTTGCCAAAGCCGGTCTTCCAAGTATGGCGTGATATGCTTGAATCAATGTCGGCTACTTGGAAGATAATATTCTCCTTCCTATAGTTGCCCTTGGTCCCGAAGGTCGCTGGCGAGAGAAATCCGCCCCAAAGGATAGCTGTTCCGACCGGGTATTATACCATGAAACGGCGAAACGCTGCGATCCGGGTCAGCTACGGAGAGGCCAAGCTCGCGGCGAGTCTTAGCAAACAGGATATCCAAGCAACTTCCTCCATCAATGAAAGTTCTCTTCAATCGCACCTTGTGAACGATGGGAGCCGGGATGAGCGGGTATCTTCCAGCTTTTGGCAATACCTCGGGATGATCAGCCCCTATCGAACGTGATCGGCACCTCGGACCACCGTAGGTATTCGGGAGTGGCGGGAGCAATGGCGTTGACCTCCCGAAGCGCTAACTTCGCTTCCGCTTTGACTCGTACGCATCGGGGCCTCCATGAATCATGTTCACTTCCCGAGCTGGTTCTCGAAAACCTTCGTCATCTTCATTATCATCACGTTCTTTGTCCTTGCCCTTGTCATCTCTCTCGGTTCCTATGACCGGATCGGGGTGCTACCTTTAAGGCGAATTGAGCAAACGACCTTAACGAGAAGCACTCCTTAGCTTTATGATTCCCATTATGAATCATGCAAGGGCCCTCCGAAGTGTTTCGAACGAAAGCCGTTCTCTTGGACCTCTCTTAGGAGGTGCCGGCCGGTCTCCTCCATGAGACCGGTCGACAGCTTGCAACAAGGTGATCAGCCTTGCGCTTATGGTTATTCTTGGATCCAGATCGGTTGCCTTGGTCGTGCTTCGGCTCCTTCCCTTTGTTCCCGCGCAAATTGACCACGTTTGATTCACCAGCGAGCATAGTCATCTGCTATCTTAATGCACTCGACACCGTCATGGTAAGGTTCCGATTACGCCTTCCAATCTTGTGAACTAATGCTTCACTCCGGACGCCGACTTGAAACGCCGCAATTACTCGCTGATCGGGAACATTGGGGATTAAGGCCTTCTTGCTGCGAAGCGCTCGATGAAGTCTGCAAGAGTCTCGTCGGGCTTCGCCTCAGCCTGTTGAGGTCGTAGTAGTTCCCTGGTTTCTCACAAGTCGCTCGAAAATTCTCCACGAACTTTTTAGTGAGATCCCCCAAGAAGAGATAGACCTCTCGGGTAAGGACTGCAACCACAAGCGTCCAGACTGTTCCATGCACATGGGAAGATAGTTGGCTAGCACAAAAGTATCTCCTCCTGCCGATCGGATGACGATAGTATACATACGGAGCCACTCAGCGGGAGGTGCTTTGCCATCATACTTATCAATGGCTCCGGGCTTGAATCCCCGGGGTATTTGCAAATGCGTAAATCCCGCGTGAACACGGGGATCACGGAGTACTCATCATCCTCTAAACCGGTCCGGACCGGTGAAGGGGATCGTCGACCGGGGACATGGCGATAGTTACGATCCCTGTCATCGTCCGAGTAGTCATAGTAGCGAGCATCTTGGTATCCGACCCCTAAGCCGTCCCGGCGATCGTTGTTCACCGGCTCTGCGGGCCGTGAGCGAGGAAGCGGAGGCGGAGGCGGAGGCGCCGCTTGGTGATCATTGTCACCTCATCGAGGCTCCCCGTTTCGTCTCGGTTGTCTCGTCCTCTTCGATCTCTAGTATCACGACGATCATCTCTTCTTGGCCGGTCATCCCGATAAACATGTCGGTTGTCGTGCCCTCGTTGCTCATTGCGCGCAGGATTTCCACCGGGGGCGGCCGAAGCGGCCGGTCCACGCCGTGGCGAATTAGTTACATGCGGCCGAGGCGGCGCAAGATCCCACGGACGATCATCTACATGACCGGTCCGGCGCCTCTCATCTTCTTCTTGTCTCCGACTCTCTTCCGTCCTCTCTACATGGCGATCGATTAGGACGTTGCGGGCATCACAAGTGCCATTGAGCGGTACGCGTAAATCTTGGTCCGGAGCTCGTTCATGTCCGTTCGCGATCGGGGTGTGTCGAGGCCCAAGCCTTCCGCCGAAGAAGCTCCTTCGAGACCGGGCTCTCGCCGGCCGCTCCGAGCGAGAACGCGAGCGGCCGGAAGATTCCGATCTGTCGTGAACGAGTTGATTTGTTTGTAGAGTAGCCGCGTCTACCAAATTCAAAGCACGTTGCAACCCCGGCGTTGCATTGAAGACTTCTTCCGGTATTGTCTTAAGGATTTGTTTCACTCCTACAATGTTGTGGATCGGCGATGTGAAGACCCGAGCACCGTTTAATTCCACTTCCATGAGCTCAAGTCCAATGCTATGCTTGAAGAACGATGGTGCATTCCGCTGCGGCATCCACGTCGGCTGTTATATCCCGGGGACGTTTCTTCGGGTCTCCGGATCGCTTCGGCGGCGGACCCGTGGCGGGGAGCGGTCGCGAGAACGCTTCCTCCGGCACTGGCTAGTACCGACGACGTTTGCGCGATGATTAGCGGTCGAAGGTTGTGGAGGCTGTTCATCTCCGTCCGCTTCGTCTGTTTCGCGGCGACGACGATCGGATTCGTATCTCGCCATCCTAGCTTCTTCAGCAGCTGCTTCCTCGGGAGTAAGCTCTTGAAGGATTGGACCCGTCATGAATACTTGGAAGAAAGCCGGAGATCCTTCCTCGAAGTCTTTATCAAGACCGGAGAACTCGCTGAGCATTACGGACCGGGTACCGGTCCAGGAGCACGAGCGGTCCGATGATCCGCGCTAAAGCTGCGTCGGATCCGCAAGGTTTCGAACAAGAGGTGTCAACCGTAGCAGGTGATCGTGCTTCGAAGCCGTGGCCCGACTACAAGTCGGATTCGTCGGACGTAACTTTTCGGCGGAATGCTTCAAAGTCGAGAGACTCGAAGCGGATCTTGAAGCCGGGCACGAAGTCGACGACGAGCGAAGAGGCCATCGAACTCACCGGAAACTCGCCGGGACCCCTACCGGCGCGCCAAATGTCGAGTCTTAAACTCGGCACTAGTACTACTCGGTCCCTCACGAGCGTGGAATTCGACGGTGCAACACATGAAACACACATGAAAGCGAGATTTTAGACAGGTTCGAGCCCCTCGAATTAAGAGTAATACCCTACGTCCTGTATGTTATGTATTGCTTTTAGCGGAATGCTAATTGCAAGATCTCGGAGAGTCTTCGGGGGTCCCTGCTCCGCCTTATATATCCGGGGAGCTAGGCTTACATGCGAGTCCTAATCGATTACATGGATTACATATATGGGAGTTCTATCTCTAACTTTCTTTATTGATTCGAGTCCTAACGGACTACAAATTATTGTAACAACCCACAGCAATAAAATGCATTTCATGGCATTCATGAGCATGTCATCACATTTTATTTGTGAAATCATTAAGCATTTGGTGTTAATTATAAGCACATAAAATATCAAAGTAACTAAAGAATAAATGAGGTGTTAAAAATAAATCAAATGAGAAGAAAATTTAAGTTTAACATTTTCTATAGCTTAATTATCACAAATAAAGATTTTTTGAAAATGTCCTGAAAAGATTTTGAGTTATGAAAATAATTACAAGAAATAAACAAAGTCTCGTTATTTAATTTAGCTATGAATTTTTAATCCGAAAATGATTTGGAGTTTCTACTGGGACTTAGTAGGAAAAATGCTTAAAATGTTTTCATTTAAACCCCTGAAAAATTTGGGAATTCTTGGAGCTCAGGAAAGCCACTTTTTAATTTCGGGAAAGAAGAAGGGCTTTTTTGTAAAATGGCCAAGCCCGGCCCAACGGCAGCCTCTTCTTCTCCGGCGGGTGCCACGACCCGGGCCACGCAGCTGCATCGCGGCCACGCAGCTGCTGGTCGGGAACCGCCACGGGAGAGGGATAAAGACCCCGTCGGCTCCCATTTTTCTCCCCTCCCTCTCATTTTCGCCCCGCCATTGCCGCACCTCGAGCCCCCACCGTCGCCAGGCTGCTCCGGTGCCTCCCCGTCCACGCCGCCGCCACCCGAGCTCCGCCGGGACCCCGCGCAGCTTATTCCCTTGAGCAAGCAGCTTGAGCAGCTCCACTCCGACGAGGCGAGCTCATCTTCTTCCCCGAGCTTCCGACGGTGCTCCTCCGTCGCAACTCCAAATTCATGACCTCCGGTGAGCTTTTAGTCCAGGTCCTTGGGTTCTTAAGTGCGCAACCTGTTACTCTCTACTCCCCGTCACTCATTGTCGACTTTGTCCCACAGGAAGTCCGGCAATCGTTGTTTTTCCTTAGCTCCGGTCGCCGCCGTCTCCGCCATCCACGGTGAGCACCCCTCTCGAGCCTTGCTCATGTACTTTTGAGTCCACGACGAGCTTGCGCATGCTCCGTAGTCTGCGCCGGCGAGTTTTCCCCAATTTTTGTAGTCCGTGTTGAGCTCGCGCCACCGCCGGAGGTTTCGCTCCGGTCGGACCTCGCCGCCGGCATGCTTCCGGCCGAGCTCATGCTCCGTCGTGCACACCGGAGTGTTCCCCGCGTCGTGTAGGTGCTCTAGGTAATCTCACGGCGAGCTTTGGGCCATCGCCGGCCGATTCCGGTGGCTGCGCCGCCGCCGGCTCGCCGCTGCGGTGGTGCCACACCGCGGGCCACACGCGGGTGGGATCGCGTGTGGCTACGTGGGATCGGGTGTGGCCAACCCCGTGGCCTCCCGTGTGGCACAGAAGTGTTTTTAAATTTTCAAAATTCGTAGAAAATTCAATAAAATTCAGAAAAATACCAAACCAACTTTGTTAGACTCGGAAAAATGAGATCTATCCATTTGTGAAATAAAATAATTATTTTGAATAAATTTATTTATAATTTGTAATTAATCACTTTCTTTGATTAAAGAAAAGCTATTATTTTATGTAAATAAAATGTTTAATTATGAAAAATAATTTTATTTAATAAAGGAGATACTGCAGACGAAATTAATGATGAAATTTATTTTCCCAACATTAAACTTAAACTATGTTAATTTATATGATCACAATGTATTAACCTTTAATCACTTAAAGTAATTATTTACTTATTGACTAATAAATCAGATTAATGTGTTAATTATTAAACTTAAGTAATTAGTGACCTTAATTAAGTAATTAAGGAAACAAAATTAATTAATAATGATCTTAATTAAACATGTATTAACCAGCATAATTAATTGTTAATTAATGCTTAATGAACATACTTATCCATAATTTGTTAATTAACTAAAGTGATTAAGCATTAATCATTAATTATTATCTATGGAACTTCATTAATGAATCCTTGCATACTTTCATCATATGCATTCATGCATACATGATTGTGATTCGCGATGCATTGCTCGGTCGACTAGGTTCGAAGTGATCGAGGTTCCACCCGAGGGCGAGTCAGAGCCGGGGATCTCGAAGTCGACCCAGCCGCCGAGGAGACTAACTTCGAACAAACTCAAGGCAAGCCCGGTGCATCCTACCTATGTTTTTAAATATTTTACTTTATCACCTAGTACGGTTATGCTTGTGCATTAGGTGTTAGGGTTTGGTTGAAACCCTAGATGCATTATGGTAGGTTTCCGTTTGTTTATTCTATACTGGTACAGGTAGCTCAATAGAGGCTAAGCTTAATTCATAGTGGCAACGGTAGATGTTTAGGGCACTTAAAGCATGGAGGCTTTAAGAGTTTTGTGTTAACACTAAAGATGATGAGAGTGTTAAAGAAGTTGAGACCGGACGAGCCTCGTAGGAGAAAGGGCAAGACGGAGATGAGGTCTTGCAAGGTGGTAGCCCCGTCTGTGTCGGTCAAGGACCGTACCGTTGTCGGCTTAGTTGAACAAGTTTGAACGTACCGCGCTACATGCTGGTATCATGGGCCCAGCAAGCTGATGTACCCTATCGCCCCGGAGATGTAGCGTAGCCAACTCTCTTTTATCGGTCGTTAGTGAGAGGATAGTCTCACGGGAGGGAGATGGGTCGACCACGAGGGAAGTCGTGGCGTCGCCATACTTCCGGGGAGTTGGAAATGGCTAGTCTGCTGTCAGGTGCTAGCGGGAAAGGTTGTCGTATACGATCGGGGTGATGCGTATACGTCGTGTAGTCGGGTTTTGCCTGCTGGTATAAAATCGATTCGAATCGTTGTCCCTCGCAGTAATGAGTACCGCTTGTTTAGCTCGTCACATCGTAGTAACTTTTATGGAAGATGAGGAAGATGAGAGATGGAAGGATAAAGATCTAGTATATCATGTTTGTAAACTTGATTGAATAGAGTTAGGTTGCAAAAACCATGGTAAATGAACATAACTCTGAGCTAAAATACTGAAAGTAAGGACCCACTCTTTAATGCTGTTTTTCGCAAAGGAGTAAACCCCACAACCGGAAAGCCTTTGGATACTAGGCGTCGGCCTTAGCGTGCCATGTTGACGGGTCGGTCTTGCTGAGTATTAGAATACTCAAGGTTTGTTCGTTACCTTTCGGGGAATGAGTCGTGCTATCACGACTTGTACGGCGGTTTTCCGAGGAGGAGCGAGTGTCCCGAGGGAGGTTCCCTTCGGTGGGAACGAATCCCCACACCATGAAGAGAGAGGACCGTGATGTACGAAGGGCTCGAGTGCATCACGTTGTTTAGTTTGAAGTCTTGAGAGTTGTATAATAAACAAGCTTCCGCTGAATACTCGTAGGATGTTAAACTTCAATAATGTTATCTTTCCGCTGCACGAATGTTTGTATTTCGAAAACCTGGTTGTATTATACCATGATGTATATATTCGGCTTGTATGAGATGATGTTTCTATTGTAACTCGCTTCGTCGAGTGTCCTCTCTGTACCGATTCCTGGGTGTCCCGGAAGGGATGTCACAATTATTCCTTAACTTGCTTCTCACGTTGTCATACACCGGTCTTGATACCCGCCTCATCTCCATACCAGTATATGGAATCCTCTGTCACTCCGGACCGGTTAGGAACCAATCTATTGGCTACCTCCATCACCTTTATCATCATTGATTTGTTACCGTGTCTTTGCGCATCCATTCCTTTATCATCTCGTATACCCATAAGGCAAGTATACGACACCGGAACAAAATTCTACTAGCTCTGTGGTTCGAACACCGACACGAAGCGACACGCAAGAAGAAGGGGTACAAAATATATCTATTGTCCTTGTACCCGTTGCAAGAACCTATTTATGTTTGAGACACTCGAGACTATCCGTGAGCACTTGTTGGAGAAATGATTTATTAAGGACTACTATATCCGGATAAAACACGGTGAAATAGGACCTCATGCACAAGGTGACCACGTCGAAGAGGTGATAAGAGCAAGGGTTGACCACGACGAGCGGAGGGTGAGGGCTGAAAGTAGCGAGAGAATATGCAACGACAATAGGTCACACGGATGGTCCGAACTTGTCAATGAAAGCGAGGACTTTGACGGCGGTCTAGATGTGGAGGAATTGTTGGTCCACATTAACAACGAGAACCTAGTCCAAAAGAAAAGGCGCTTTGGATAACTTGGATGCATTGGAGAAGGCATCAAGGAGTTTCTATACGATGATACTTAATGTTTGGCCCATCTAGGTCCAAAACCACCGGCCCCTAGTTCAATGACACGTGGGCCCTACGTGTTGGCGCCTAGTTCATGCAGTGGTTCATCGGGATAAGTCTCTTTTCTTCTTTTGATTCGTATTTAAATTCAAACAAGTTTATATTAGTCAAATATTGTCCAAATTGAGCGATTTTTTTTCTAAATTTTTCTAAAATTCATACCTATCACTTAGGAGAGTTAATTTTTCCAAAGTTAATATTATTTTCTTTAGGAACCTATGTACGAAATCATTGTCCAAGTTTAACATTTATTTAAACATTTGTATTTTGAAAATCATAGTGAATTTTATAGCACTTTTTTGTCAGAATGCCTAACTTGTTCCAATACACACGTGTAATTTTTGCTTTATTTTTTTGAAAAGTAGAAAAATGTTTGGAGTCTAACCAACAAGAATTTACGTCTAAAACTCATTTCACTTAGCACTACATGTCCCATCCGAATATGTTTTTTTTTCATAAAATCCTTAAAAAATATATAAAAAATATGTTTGGGTTGGAATGGTGTTGAAATAGTGTCATGCTAAAAATGAGGTCAAAATAACTTGTACTTTGGAAAAATGAAATGGCCAAATTAATTGCGAAATTGACGTTTCTTTTGTTTTTTTCTATCTATAATTTTCTTATTAGTTTTGAACTAATATTTGGCATACACAACTTATATGACAATTACAAACTACTGTAATTTTGGTAGAATTATTTGAAATATTTAATACATGTGAAACTCATAAAAGTTCATCTCCTAGTTTAAATATATTAGTAAAATAATATGATAATAAATAAATAAATAATATATTTGGGCTTGGAAACATTTGAAACAATGTCATGCCAAATTTCGGATAAAAAATCAATATAGTGTAGACAATAGAAATATGAGAAATAAAAGAAAAATGACATACACCCGTGCCGACGTCATCCGAGCGATATTACGAGACTCCAATGACGTCGGCACAACCGATATTATAGGGTTGCATGTAATATCGGGCAAGGATGATGTCAACATTGCCCGATATTACGGGCTCCGCCTATAAATATCGGGCGTTCCTTCTAGGACTTGGCCATTTTCACGCCCCGTCGAACCCTAGTGCCGTCGTGCCTCGTCGCCGTCGGCTGCCGTGCTCGAGATCCACGAGCACCGCCGTGTCTTCCGTCCTCGACCTCCGAGCGTCGCCGCGCCGTCGCCTCCTCCGTACTCGAGCTCCGAGCGCCGCCGTGCCGCCTGCGCGAGGTCCCCGGTCGGCGCCGCCGCCTCGACGTACTCGCCGGCTCTCCCCGAGCTCCTCCTCGAGCTCACCGGCCCCTTCCCACGACACCGGCTCTCTCCTCGAGCTCGCCGGCCCTCCCCGACGTCGGCTCCCTCCTCAATCTCGTCGGCTCTCCCTCCTCGTCGTCATTCCTCGCCGGACCTCCCCCGGTACGACCCTTCCCCCTCCCCCTTTCCCTCCTCTACTCGCCGGCCCTTCCTCGCCGACCTTCCTCGCCAGCCCTGCTCCTCACCGGCTCCGATTTGCTCGCTCTCTGCTCGGTATATTCTGATGAAATGTTTTGTGATGAATTGTTGATCGATCAATTAGTTACTGTGCTGATGATGAATTGTTGATCAATTAGTTCTATGATGCATGTTTAGGGCTACCATTTATCGAACATGTTTTGCCTTGTACTTATTATTTTGTGCCTCGTAGCCCTACCATTTATCGATAATTAGCACTGAACATGTTCTGCACTGGTAGCCCTGCTATTTATCGAACATATTCGAGTGCTATCAAAAATGTCAATGCTTTGAATGGTGATTTATGTTAGCTCTGAATTCTTCCCGGTTTCGCTAAATGGTCCTAATGCTAACTGATTTATGTTAGCTCTAAGTTAGTTGTGAATGGTGATAATTTTGTCATGGTTTTGTTGATTTCTGTGAATGTGTTCATCATGGCCATCGGTATTGTGGGTGAATGTGAATGGACTGTGCGAGTGCAATTTGCTAGAAGCTGTGTGCTTGGGTGTGATTGCGCTACTTGGTGGATTAAATTGCTCAATTATGATATGCGGTTTAGTGAGACTAGAACGTAACAACCAATGTTGGTGGATTAAATTACTCGATGATAATGTGCTAGGTCTGGAATTGTTGGTTTATACGCTCGATGATAATCTGCATGGAATTGTTCTATCAGCTTGCTAGGCCCTTGATAATAATTGATTTAAACCTTAAGTTTGTAAGTTTGGTTGTTACATGTCCGGTCGGGGATCTTTGGTCACCATAGTGTTGGAAGGCTGCCTAGAGCGAGCAACCCACTTTTGAGAGCAGAATGAACATTGTTTATATGCCATATTTATTTATATGCTCTATGTCTCATGGTAGCCCTCCCTTTCGTCTCTTTTCTCCTGTCCTCCTCTCATTCATGGCTAGACCACTTTTTTAAAATAAAAACTATTTTCTCTTTTCTCTCTTCTCCTCTTTTTTCTCCTTTGTATCCTCTCTTTTATTTCTTTTCTCCTCTCTTTCCTTTATTTTCTCCTCTCTTTCCTCTCTTTTATCTCTTTTCTCCTATCTTTCCACGCCCTCTCGTTGGTCTAGCCATGCTCGATGCTGCACCTATTCATGTCGGGCTTGCTGATTTCGGTGCTCGCTTGCTGATGTCAAATATGCTTGTCAACCCCGCTTGCTTACTGTTGTCTATTGCTATGTTCGATAAAATGTAAGCTTAGAAGCGGATGAATTGCCCACTTGATTAATGTTGTTCGATAAACAGCAACCACCGCTTGCTTATCGTTGTTTACTTGCTTGGTTACAATTTCCCGCTTAGCATATGAATTGCTCCTGCTTGCTTTTCTAATTTGTCCCCTTTTGCCTCTAGGCTCGGTATCTTGCTTGCTTCTCATATGATATATAGTAGGCCTATTATGCCTCATATTATATATTGCCTCTATATATCACCTGTCTTCCTCTACATTTGCATAAGCCATCCCTTTCCTATCTTTCCTCTCTTTTCTCCTGTCCTCCTCTCTTTCATGGCTAGACCACTTTTTAAAAATAAAACCTATTCTCTTTTCTCTCTTCTCTTCTTTTTTCCCCTTTGTATCCTCTCTTTCCTCTTATCTTTCCTCTCCTTGGTCCGGCCATGCTCGATGATGAAAGCGGGCAAAGTGAGATGAGTGTGGCAGCATGGACCGCATCCTCGGATGTTGGAAACAAGTTGCCATATGAGTCGATGACCTTAATGATAGCGTTGGATGGCCATTGATTCGTGTGACATCCCCTCCGGGACACCCGGGACTCGGTACAGGGGGACACTCGACACGGCGAGTTACAACAGATTCATCATCTCATACAAGCCGAATATATACATCATGGTATAATACAACCAGGTTTTCGAAATACAATCATTGTATAGCGGAAGCATAATACATTAATGAAGTTTAACAATCTACGAGTCTTGCAGCTGAAACTTGAACTTGACAACAAAGACCACTAGTGTGATGTACTCGAGCCCGTCGTACATCACGATACTCCTCGCTCAGGACGTCGGGATCTGTTCCCACTTGAGGGAACCACCCTCGGAACACGGCTCCTCTTCCGGACAGCTACCGTAACGATCGTGGAAGTACGACTCGGGTCCCGAAAAACATAACGAACAAACCTTGAGTATTCTAATACTCGACAAGACCGACCCGTCAACATGGCACGCTAAGGCCGACGCCTAGTATGCAAAGGCTTTCCGGTCGTGGGGTTTACTCCTTTGCGAAAAACAAGCATTAAAGGGTGGGTCCTTACTTTCGATATTTTAGCTCGGCATTAAGTTCATTAGCCTTGGGGTTTGCAACCTATCACTATTGCAACCAAGTTTGCAAGACAAGATAATACAGATCATTTATCCTTTCAACTCTCATCTTCATCTTCCAGTATTTACTACGATGTGACGAGCTAAACAAGCGGTACTCATTACTCGCGAGGGACAGCGATTCGAATCGATTTATACCAGCTGGCAAAACCCGACTACACGACGTATACACATCCCACCGATCGTATACGACAACCTTTCCCGCTAGCACTCGACAGCAGACTAGACATTTCCAACTCTCCCGGAGTATGGCGACTCCACGACTATCCTCGTGGTCGACCCATCTCCCTCCCGTGAGACTATCCTCTCACCAGCAGCCAGCAAAAGAGAGCCGGCTACGCTACATCTCTCGGGGCGATAGGGTATCATCAGCTTGTCTGGGCCCATGATACCAGCATGTAGTGCGGTACGTTCAAACTTGTTCAACTAAGCCGACAACGGTACGGTCCTTGACCGACATAGACGGGGCTACCACCTTGCAAGACCTCATCTCCGTCTTTGCCCTTTCTCCTACGGGGCCCGTCCGGTCTCAACTTCATTAACATCTTCACTTCCATCCCATCATTCTCTTAGCTGCTCTAACACATAAACGCTCAATAGCCTCCATACTTTCGAGTAGTGCTGCCTACCACTCGACTCTACCGATTGCCACTATGACATTAAGCTTAGCGCTCTATCGAGCTACTATTGAGCTACTCACAGATAGCATAAACAAATGGAAACCTATCTCATGCATCTAGGGTATCAAGCAACTCCTATAACCTAATGCACAATCACGACTCATTACCGTGATACAAGAAAAGACTTTAAAACCATAGGTGGGATGCACCGGGCTTGCCTGGATTCGAGTCGGAGTTAGCTTTCTCGTGCGTTGGGCGACTTCGAAGCTTCCGTCTCCTTTCTCGACCTCTGACGGAACCTCGATCACGCCGCACTCTAGGTCGACCAACAAGACGTTGCGAATCAACGATCATGCATGCATGAATGTACATGATATGATTATGCAAGGGTTTTCCTTAAATACGTTCATTAACCAACAATTACTGATCCATTATGTTCAAGTAATTAACAACTAACAATTAACAAATAATCATGCTCGTTAATTAATACTTAATCCTGGTCATTAATTAACAATTAAACTTGTTTATTAAGTAACAAGTACTCATGTTCATTAATTAACAATTAATCATGTCCATTAATTAACAATTCATGATTAATCCTTAATTAACGATACATAGGGTACTAAATTGGGATCACATGAAATGACGGTGTTTCAGTTGAATTTTTGGGAAATAGTTTTCACAAACACTTTCGTCTGCAAGTATCTCTAATTTTTAAAGAAATTTATTTCTCAAAATCAAACAATAATTAGCATAAAATAATAGGTTTTCTTAATTAAAGGAAAGGTAATTAATTAAACCATGAAATCATAATTTCTCAAAATAGGTATTTGAATACATAATTAAATAGAAAATAATTTTATGAGTCTAATGAACTTTGTTTGGTATTTTTCTGATTTTTGTGGAATTTCCTACGAATTTTGCAAGTTTGGACAAATTCTGAAAATAAGAGAAATTCGCAAAAGGAAAAGAAGTAACCTTTGGGCCAAATCCGGTCAGCCCATGGGCAGGCGGCCCAGCGCGCGTGCAGCCCGGCGCGCGTGCGGCCTGCACTGCGCGGCCCAAGCCGGCTCATCCCGGCCGGCCATGGCAGGTGGCGGCCGGAGGACGGCGGCGGCCGCCGGAGTGGCGCGGAAGGAGGGGAACAAGTGGACGGCTTGGCCCGAAGACTCCACGCGACACGGCCGTTCACGGGGCGGGGTTGCCGGCACCGGAGGGTGGCCGGAGAGGGACCGGCGGCGAGCGACGGCCCGGAGGAACCTTCGGCGGCGGCCGTAGCTCACCCCGCTTGACCAAACTTCGAACCGTTTGCTGCGTAAGCTTCACAGACCATGAGCAAGAGCGGCACGCCGTTGGTTGAGCTCGGGGATGGCCGGAAGATGGACTTCACCGGTGAGGCAGAGCCGGCGGTACATCGAGCTGAGAAAATCGGATCAATCCACGGAAACTTGTGAAGAAAACTCGAGGGCGAGCTGCCGGCATGATGAAGAGGAAAGTGACGCATCTATGGGAGGAAGAAACACATGAATTGATGCACTTGAGAGAGAGAATTTGAAGAACTTCCGGTGGCCGGCGAGCTCACATATCTTGGCGAAGAACGGGCTCGATCTCTCGGTGCTAGAGGGAGGGAGCGCGATTGGCGGCCATGGGGAGGTGCGGGGCACTCGTGCGGAGCCGCGGGTGGTGACGGTTCGGTCGGGGAGAGGCCGGAGGTGGCCGGACGGCGAAGAACGGAGGGGTGGCGGTGCTCGTTGCGAAAAGAGAGAGAGAGACGAGCGTGGCCTCGGGGCTTTATCCGGGAGAGGGAGAGGGGTGAGGTGTCCCGAGTAGCCGCTGCGTGGCACGAGCCGGAGGGAAGCACGCGACCGGAGGACGCCGCCGTGGCCCGGTGGCGAGGCGGTGCGGGAGGTCGGCACCGTTCCGTGAGAGAGGAGGAAGAAAGGAAATTGATCGGTGGGCTAAGGCCGTTTTACAAAAACGCCCTTCAGTTTTTATTTAATTGAAAAGCAGACTTCCAAAGCTCGAAAAATTATGCGAAAAATCAGGGATGGAAATGAAAACATTTTGAATCTTTTTCCTTATTGGCCGGAGTTCAAATTCCAACTAAATTTTTGGATTTAAAATTCGAGTTTAAATTAAAAAGAGGAGTTTTCATTATTTCTTGTAGACATTTTTACGAACTAAAATAATTCCGTATCAACTCCATAAATCTTTTATTTTTATGTTTAACCAACAGAAAATGTTAAACTCCATAGTTTACTTGTATTTAATTTATCTTTTTAAGTTCTTAATTTAACTTAAGTTAATTTGTCATTTCATGTGTATTTCTTAACACAAAAGTAAATATTTTCCCAAATGCACATGATGACATGATGATGAATGCCATGCAATGCACTTCAGCTTGTTAGGGTTGTTACAGACCCTCCCCCTTATAGGAATCTCGTCCCGAGATTCACGATCGAAGCGACTAGGCGTTGGTACTAAAGATCTCTCGGTAATTGGATCGGAGAAACTCCTCTTGTTCCTAAGTAGCTTTCAGCTTCGAGGAATTGCTCCGCGGAGTTTTGTAGAACCAAATGGTTTGATGTCGAATCACTCGATCCTTGGTGTCGCGCACTCGATCGGATGTTCGGCAGATGTCAATCTGGTCTGTAATCGTTCCACCTTTATCGTCGGTATATCCACCGGTGGTTTCAAACATGTCTTCGCTTGAGACCCGTGGAACACCTTGTGGATTTCCGTTGATTGTGCTCGGTAACTCCAAGCGATATACAATTGCTCCACATCTTCCTTGAATTTGAAAGAGTTCAATGTAGCGTGGAGCTACTTTCCTTTGATTCCAGATTATCGGACATCTTTGGTAGGAGATACTTTGAAGATAGACTTGATCTCCAGCCTTGAATACTAACTCTCGACGTCTTTTATCCGTATAACCGATCCGTCGAGATCCGACTCTTTTGGGACTCGTTGAATGAGGCGTACTTGCTCTTCGGCACTCCTTACTATATCCGGTCCGAATATTATTCTCTTCCCATGTTCCGACCGTTTTAACGGTGTGCGACAACCACGACCGTATACAGCTTGAAACGGTAACATTCTAGTATGTTCTTAATAGCTGTTGTTATTTAAGAATTCTATTACCGGTAGGCATCTTTCCCAATCTTGATTGTAAGCCTCGACGCACATCTTCTAGATATTTGTTGGTTCTCTCTCGTCCATCCATCCGTTTGAGGAGAATAAGCTAAGCTTCGATCCGAGATGATGGTCTTGGGTACTCCATGTAGGCGAGTTCACGAGCGACGTATAAATCTGTATATTGCTTTGCCGTGTAGGTAGCAGATACGAGCGTGAAATGAGTAGATTTAGTTAACCCGTCGTCAATGACCCCAAATGAAGTATGCTTCCGTGGAGTTAACGGTAAGCCGATGATAAAATCCATACTAACATCTTCCCATTTCCATTCCGGATTACTCAAAGGTTGGAAGTGGACTCGCTTGCTTCGGATGGTTTGCCTTTACTCGTCGACAAGTGTCGCACTCATTGACATACCCAGCTATTCTTCGTTTCATTCTTGTTCACCAAGATTTTTCCTTTAGGTCTCGATACATCCTGTTGGTTCCAGGATGAATAGAATACTCGGATGTATATGCTTCATCCATTATCTTCTTGCGAAGTTCCAAGTCCCTAGGCACTACTAGCCTATTCTTGAACCAGTATAACACCTTCGTCATCTTCTTGAAAACACTTGACTTCTCCATTTTTGAGTCGTCTTCTCGATGTGTTCCATACCCACGTCCTTCTTCGAACCGCTTCCTCTTCTTCGCAAATGGTAGGAATAAGAGCCAATGACTCAATACTCCATATGGAAGAATCGGAAGATTAGGCTCACTCATTTCTTTTTTAGATGCTTCCGTCAATAGTCGGGCGATGAGACCGTTGCAACGAGCTTTTCGACTCAAGGCATCGCCTACGACGTTGGCTTTCTCGGAGTGATAGTGAATCTCGATCTCATAATCCTTTATCGGTTCTAGCCATCTTCGCTCACTTCAGCTTCGTTTAGATCGGATCCGCTTGAATGAAGATTTGTTTGAGACTCTTGTGGTCCGTGTATAGATGTACCAAACATTTCCAAGAGATGGTGTCTCCAGCTCTTCAATGCTAGAACCACAACTGTTAATTTCCAGCTCCTTGGGTGGCATCCGATACGGTCTTCTCGATATGGATGCAGTCCCCGGTCGGTTCAAGCTCTATCTTGAATTCTACCGCCCGATCCGGTGGTAAACCCGGTAAGCCTTCGGAAGAATAGTTTGGAAAGAAGTTAATCGAAGCCAATCTCGTCCATGAAGAGGAGAGTTCGGATGAGCTGCAAAAACATCTATATCCAAGATCGCCTTATAATACTTCATCCATCTCATGCCAGGAATCGCATCCAATTCTTGCCCGTATAAGACTATAAAGGAGGTGGAATCATCCTTACGACTCAACTTCAATAGTATCTCCGTAGTACTTTGATCAGCCATGTCTTGTGACCCTTTCGGAATCTCCTTGAATGTGGTAAAGTTGACATGACCAGTCATCATCTTATTTTTACTTGCATGATTCTCGCTTTGTTGGTGCGACACCTCCTTGAGCCAAGTGGTCAAGACAACCATCATTATAGCATAGATGATCGGCGGGTTAGGGTGTCGAGGATAAGGACGTATACTCAATGAGTCCGATTGTCGTACCGCTGAACGGGAGAACATCTCGTTGCCGATGCTCGAGGTGGCCGGTAAGAAATGGAACCCGATGGTCGAGGCTCGAACCTCCGATCTCGTTGCGAAATGTAGACTAGATAATAGTTGGAGAGTACCTTACTTCCTTATTCACCGGCTGCTATCTTCTTAGTCGTCTCTTCTTGATGAGCACGAAGAGCATCCTCCATGAGTATAGCTTCACTTACAACTCATTGATACTAACGCCTCGATCCCAATTTAGAATGTCAAGGTATTTGTTGTCAATATCTACCACTTTCATGCCGAGATCGGAAATCCGCACTTATTCAGGAGTCAAGAGATTTATAAGAGGTTGGTGAAAGTCAATGATGAAGGAAAGATTTAACTGGAATGGTGGAGCTTATGGAACAACATGGATTA